>CM056574.1:130231282-130528782 GCA_029721435.1 Gymnothorax reevesii
ATGGTGAAGATGGTGCTCTTCTCCCCCGGCTCGGTGAGCAGCTGGTACACAAACACCTCCCGCGAGGAGAACTGGAACGGGGTCCACGTCTCGCCCTCATTAGTGCTGAACCTGCCCCAGAGATGGACCACAGTCAGCAGTCAGCATCCAAACGGTCACCTGCTCTTAGGCACTCTGATACCAGAGGTGGCCGATTATTATCAGTTATCATCAGTTAAAAGACATGTTCTTTGCCTCTATTTTGAGCTCAGCTGCCATCATCTGCTTTAAACAGATCCTCCCCCTCTACAAACACAAAAACAAATTGCTCAATTACCTACGGTGCTGTGAAGAAGTATTTGCACCCTTTCCGATTTCTTCTATTTTTGGATATTTATCACACTTTGTGTGATACCAATTTGAATATTAAACAAACATAACCAGAGTAAACTCAAGATGGCGTTTTTAATCGATTATTTTATTTATTGAAAGGAAAAAGCTACCCACCCCTACCTGGCCAGTGAAAAAGTGATTGTCCCTTTGTTACAACATCAACCAATTAAACAAACATAATTGACAATTGGGGTCAATTAACTTGACACTCCTGGGCATGATTACTGCCAGCCCTTGTCAATCTAACCATCACTTAAAGAGAACCTGGCTGGCAATGGGAAATAGAAAAAACCACAACGTGACGTCATGATTTCAAGAAATTCAAGAACAAAGTTGTTGAAATCTATCAGTCTGAAGAGGGTTACAAAGCCATTTCTGAGGCTCAGGGACTCCAGTGAATCATGGTGCGAGCCATTATCTAAAAATTTAAAAACTTGGGACAACTCTGAATCTTCCCAGGAGTGGCTGGCCAACCAAAATTACTCCAAGAGTGGATCAATGGCTCTTCCAGGAGGTACAAAAGAACCCAGACTAACACCTAAAGAACTCCAGACCTCCCTGGCCTCAGATAAAGTCAGTGTTCATGATTTGTCAATAAGAAAGAGATTAGGCAAAATGGTATCCATAGGCCAGTTTCTGTGCCTCTTTCCGAGGATCTTTCCATCCACTACCCTGAGTCCTGGACCGTCCAAGCCCTGTCCCTCACCATGAGCGCTGGCTGCTGCTGTCCTGATCCGGTCCTGATCCAATTCTGCACCATCCTTGGCATGCCACTTCCTGCTGCTACAGATGCCACTTTTCTGATTGACTTAAATGGAACTCTTTTGCCATTTTACTCCATTTGACTTTATTTTGTTATTATTTAACTAACCCGCGAAGGATGGGCTTCCCCACTATAGTGGGGTTCCTCCTGAGATTTCTTCTCACTGGGGAGTCTTTTCTCACCACTGTTTGAGGATTTTGCTCCCTACAGGGAGTTATCTGCCTCATTTGATGCAGCGGGGAATAGGCTGGGCACTGCCCTTTCATTTATAGTAATCTCTCACTGAAAAGCATCTTTGTGACAGTCTCTGTGAAAAGCGCTATACAAATAAATTTAATTGAATTGAAAAATTTACGAGGAGAAAACAACTTCTGATCAAAAAGATTACAAACGCTTGTCTCACATTTGCAAAAAAAAAAAAAAAAAAAAAAACCATTTTGATGACCCCCAAGACTTTTGGGATAATATTTGGTGGACTGGTATGGATCTCATTACATCCGGGGTAAAGCCAGCACGGCATTCAACAATAAGAACATCACACCAAAAATAAAACACAGCAGTGGCAGTGTGGGGGTCTGGAGCTGCTTTGCTACTTCAGGACCTGGGCAACTTGCCATAATTGATGGAGCCGTGAATTCTGCTCACAACCAGAAAATCCTGAAGGAGAGTATCCATCAGAATATCCATCACCCGATAGTTTGTGACCTAAAGCTCAAGCATAGATGGGCCATGCAGCACGGCAATTATCCTAAACACACAAGCAAATCCGCCTCTACACGGCTCAAGAGAAAGAAAACAAAGGCTTTGGAGTGGAGATGCAGTGGCAGGATCTATAACAGGCAGCTCATGCTAAAAAAACCCAACTTGGATGAATTAAAACAATTCTGCACAGAAGAGTGGACCAAAATTCCTCCATAACAATGTAGAATACTGCCACTTATCATTCAATTGAAACTTTCGTCGCCAAAAGTGACATTACCAGTAATTGGGTTTACAGGGGCAAATACTTTTTCACATTGATGATATTGGTTTTGATCAACTCTATACCATTAATAAATGAACTGATCATTTAGAAGCTCAATTTTTGTTCACTCATGTTGTCTTTATCTTATATTAAAATTAATTGGATTATCCAAATATGCAACATGTAAATATGACAAATAAGCAAAAGTAAGATCTGGAACAGGGTAAATACTTTTTCACAGCCCCGCTAGACCTTCAACACTCCCCAAAATTTACAGAAAAATGCAAAACGAGAAATATGACCATCACTGATTGAGTTATCAGTTTTGCGAAAGCTAAAAGAGTTTGCATGAGCTTAAGGTCGTGGTAAATTGGGCACAAATACTTTGCCAAAGAATGTAAAGAAATCAGCAGCCAAACCACCATTCAAGCTGCTCCTGGAAACTTGCTGAAGCTAAGAAGGTGTGGGTTTTATTCGTATTTGGATGGGAGACCACCGGGGAATGCTAACTTGCTGGAGGTGAGTTTGGTGCTCTACAAGGCTGCGGTCTTCCCTCTGGTCAGATAAACCCTAGTGCCCCAGTGCACTGTTGGCAACACTGTGCTGTATGAGACACTGTCTGTCGGATGAGACGTTAAGCCGAGGTCCTGACTCGCTGCGGTCATTAAAAGATCCCCTGACACTCATCGACAAGAATAACGGGCTCCCCAATGTACTTTTTAAATTCCCACCCTGCCTCTTTCAACCTAATTTAATTGGCAATGTAAATTGACCGCTCCCTCTCTGGAGAGCATTCTGCTGCAAAATGGCTGCAATGCGTCACCCAAGTGGGTGCTGCACATTGGTGGTGGGGAGCTGAAATTCCTCCATAAGACAGTAAAGCGCATTGAGTACAGATAAAAAAGAGCTATATAAATGCATGCTGTAAACCCTAGCAAGTGTGGAGAACTCGAATGTTTTGTGGAAACCGATTACCTAAAAAAAATTGAGTACGCCAATGTAACGATCTTTTGTTCACAGCACTTAAAAACACGTATAAAATAACCGTACCTTATGTTAAGTTCCTTTCACTCAATGCAATTAAGTTGGCCGACACATTTTTTTTGAGGTAATCCATCTTCGCAAAACATTTGAGTTCACCACACTATCAGGGTTTACAGTGCAGTGTTCATTCAACTTCGCCACAAGCAGAAAGAAGCACAGTGACACATACGCACAAGCCTTTAAAACACGTGTGAACTCATGAGCGCACAGTTAAAAAAACAAACTACATAAAATCAGCCAAAGCCCCTGAGCCCTCGTTTGGTTTGCACATGTCCCAGAGATGTGATGCTGGTAATGACAGTCACAGAGACACTCACTTGAGCTGTGTGGTGGACCCCCCCTGTGGAATGGCCATCAGAATGCCACCGTGGTCCCCCCAGGTGAAGAAATGGGGTCCTGCCAGTGCCTGTATAGCAGGAAGAGCGGTTACGCTTCAGGAAACAACACTCATGCAGCTACGGTAATTACACACACTAAAACATATTAACAGCCATTACATACAATAAAAACAACAGTTATGGTCCATAAATGCAATATAAACACAGTTATGGCCATTACCTACGCTGGAAACAACCATAATGTAGTTATGGCCATTACATGCACTAAAAACAACCAGCACATGTAATGACCATAACATTCAAAAACAACCAGAACAGAGTAACAGTCATTACATATGTTAAAAATAACTGTAACCGAGTTATGGTCATCAAATGCACCAAAAGCATCTAACATTAATATGATCATTATATATACTAAAGACAGCTGCAGTGCGCTTTCTGAGTTGTTCTGCACACGCCAGCGTGTATAAGTGGGCTGCTATCGTTATACATGCGAAAACCAACCATAGAGACCACAGGAGTTGTGAGAACACTTGTAGGATTGCAACAACATTTTTTGTGGTCCTCACAGAGAATTTTGGCTAGCTAATTAAAATTAGCATTAGAATAGGAATAAGGTCATGGTTAGGGTTTGCTTATGCATTATTTGATTACAGTTAGGGTTCTGAAAAGGCATTAAAGAATGAATGCAAGTCAATAAAATGTCCTCACAAGTATAACTATAAACACACACACAAGCGTGTGTGTGTACGCGCGTGTGTGAATTTCACTCACTTCTCTCCAGCGGACTCCAGCACTGCTGGACACATACACATTTGGCTTGTTGGCCAGACTCCGCCCCACAGACCCTGAAAAGAGAGATGGGCGGGGGGGGGGGGGCGTAATTTCTCGTTCAGAAATGCAGCACGATACAAGCAGTTATAATCCAGAGAATGCCATAATATTCCATTTCATTTTCCATTTAATTCCCAGCATTCCACCTACTAATCTTTAAACAAATACCCTTGCAATGGTATTCTGATCACTGCTCTCCTTCAGGTCAGTGATTCTGATTGGTTGAGAATGGCAGGAGGAATGTGCCTGAATTGAGATATGAACAGGATGAAGCAGCAATTTTGGGAGTCAATAATGAACCAGGCTGTGCAACTCGGGGCATGTAGCTACCAAAAGCAATACAGTGGCTAGGGAAGGAGCTGATGAACCCAGAACACCGGAGCACATATTCACAACAGACTGCGAAATTGTCACCATTCTGTGAGTGCTTATCTGGGATCAGTTCTGTCATTTTTCTCATCAGAAAACAAAAATTAAGGAGCCTGAATCAGCTCCATTTCTCTGAGAGGTCTAGTGAATACGGCTCCTGGTACTTATGTGTGAAGCCTTTTTTCCCCATTCCAGAGGTACACAAATGAAAGGCAGGGGCTACCCTCAATTTTACTGGGAGCCACAAAATAACTTTCTAATGCAGTTCTTTTGATGAGTAAGGAGGACAAGGACAGAGGAGCCATTAGCCATCCTTGGAGGAGGTGGAGCAAGAACTGTACTGAAATCAGATTTCAGTTTCAGTTTTGAAAATTTTTTATTTACATAGATCAGCATTTGAATCCTTGCATAAAAATGATTGTAGCAATAATTACAGCCTGGGTCCATGAATAAATCAATGACTGCATTAGCACCATGGGGCAGTGGGGGCGGGAGAAATGCAAGGCTTCCTCCAATTCCCGAAAATACTGTTCCGTGTTAAAACATTTTCTCCACAAATGCACAGCACCTCAGTGGAATGGCTGAAATGTGAGCAAACAGAGAAGCACCAGGGAGCTAATTTCTGTACATTTTTCATACAGCTAAAGACCCAGCAATTAGCCAGCGGTGGGCACGGTCATAGCTGATTTGAGTGTGTATGAGTGGGAATGTGTCTTAATTACCCAGCGGGCAAGACAAACATAATTACTGTGAGCTTGCACTGTGTTGGTGTTTAATAAAGGGAAAGTGGCAGATGTCTCACTGTAGCGCTGGCACATTAGCGCAATAATAATCTAATCAAAAGCTCAACTTCCCATGATTGGACAGCCCAGTCCTAGGAGGCGCTAATCTGATTCACTAGGGGCGTTGTGCACACAGCAGTATTTCTCACTGAAATGCGAGTTCACTCCGGAAACTTGACTGGGTAACTGCTCTCCTGTCCAAGCCAGGAGCCCGTGACAGTCAGTTATGCAAGTCACTGCTCGCTGTAACCACGACGGCCGGCTTTACAGTGAAGGACTATTTGATTCACCACTGCCGGAAGAAAACACACAATCAACTTTCATCTGTGAACGGAGCCAGAAATTACTAAACTCCACATACCTCAGTTGCGCTACATGTCAAATCAAGCCTTCGCAATCTTATAGAGTTTAAAAAAGGGTCGTTCTCCGAGACCAGATAACGTGAAGATAAGCCCCTGTCTAATTTACACAGGTCAACCGATTACCTTAGAAACCGTTTCCACAAGCACAATAATAATTTCTTGACCAGGCACAAAGGCCACATTTCACACGTGTCCTTCAAACCATTTCACTGCTCCGCACTTACATCAGAGGTGTACAACTCCAGTCTCCAGTTTCTGCCTGACTACATCGCTTTTCAGCACAGGTTTTGAACACAAGTCACTGATTTACCCACAATGCCTTCAATGACTTTGACATATAGTAATAAACCTACAAATCACAGTATTACAGGCAGTGTAGCCCAGCAGGACAGGAATTTGCCACCTTTGGGGAAAATTGGTTCATAAATATTGCTTTTAGTGTCTAGCAACTTGTTGAGTATTACCATTTCCTGTTTCATCGGGGTAGAAATATGGAGGAAACACACAGTTAAAATCCTTCTGTCATTCATCAACATGGGTAAAAACACCTCTATGCTCAAACAAGAAAAAAAAGCTGTTGAACCGTATAGGTTGGGGAATGGCTACAAAAAAAGAATGTACTTAAAATTACAAGCAAGCACAGTCAGGGTCACAGCTGGAACGTTTGAAAAGCATGGAACTGTTGAAAATTTGCAAGGAAGGGGATGCTTATGCCCATGTCCCCACACATAGGAAGGAGGCTGGTAAGAGAGGCAGAGGGAAGCCCAAAGATCACAGCTTTACAACTGCAAAGTTGGGCTGAATCTTGGGGTTTAACAGTTTCAAAATGAACAGTGAAATCCCACCTCCATAGCCGGAAGCTTTTTGGATGAGTTCCATGAATTAGTCCTTTCAGAGACAAAGACACAAATCCCAGCATCTGATCTTTGCCAAACAAAATTGGAGTTACAATTTGAATCATACTCCGTGGTCAGACGAGACTAAAATTAAGCCTTTGGCCACACACACCATCGTAATGTTTGGCAAAAATAAGGAACTGTATTCAAAGAGTGGCACCTCATACCCACAGTGAAATATGGGGATGGCTCGTTGATGCTTTGGGGCAGTTTTGCTGCCAGTAGTCCAGGGTCTCTTGTCAGCTGCACAATGGATCCATTCAAAATCACAACATTTTAGACCAATAACAGGGTGCCTTAGCCAGAAGGCTGAAACTGGGCCATGGTTGGGTCTTCCAACAAAACAATGACCCAAAGCACACATCAAAAACAGCAAATGAATGGTTGCAGCAACACAAAAATCAAGGTTTTTCAGACTCTAGACTAGACCACAATTGAAAATCAGTGATCTCAATAAATGAGGACAATTCTCAAGAGAAAACTCAAGAATCTCAATGAGTTTAAAATGTTCTGCATAGAAAAGCTAACCAAGATCCCTCCTTAAGTGCTCGCCAGCCTTGTTAAACACAGCAGAAAGAGGCCAAGAGCTGTTGCTGATGCCAGGGGAAGCTCAACAATACACTGATAATTGAGGTGCCAATATTTTTGTAATATGCATTTTCTCAAAAATGTGTGTTTCTAATGATGAACTCCATTTGTTCCAAAAATCTGTTTGAAAATAAATGCTAGAGGCTTACCCATTGGTTCAAATCCAAAATATCAGTCATTCCAAGGGTGGTTATTTCCACATATTTGATTTTAGCTCATTTTCCTGAAGGGTACCAACAATTTTTGAGTCAACTGTACTTGAAACATCTAAAAACAGAGATAGATTCCAGTGGACACCATGGCGGCTATCAGACATCACACAGTCGAGGTGGCGATGGAGACTCACCGGTGGCCATGATGAGGCCTGGCGCGGACTCTTTGCTCAGGATGGGCATGCGCCGCAGCTGGATGTTGAACAGCTGGCTCCAGCGCTGAGCCAGGTGCAATGAGCAGCCCTTGGACAGCTGTGGAGGTTCAGAGAGACAGCGTACCTAATACTATTACATACAGGTCAAAGGTTAAACTTGCATATTCAGTACATAATTGAAGACCATAGTGCTAAATGCACTCGAGTCACAAAATTTCGATATTAAGGAAATTGTGGCAGTGGACACCGGTAACTACAAGAGACATTTGCCCGTTCTTAGCCCACGGTGTGTGACATAAGTTCTTATGGCACTTGGCTCTTCGATTCATACTTTCCATTTCACAAGTCAATTTCAGAATGTGAAACAGGAAACATTCAATGAAAAAAGTTAACATCACCCAAGTAGACAGTTAGTAAGTCACTGAAATTTCAAAAAAATCTTGAAAATACTGGAGGAACAAGACACCTTTTGGATTAAACAGTCAGTGCTTGGTGATTGAACTAGGACTGGGGGTGTACCTGGCAGTCAATAGTCCCTCCCAGGCTGTCAGCAGTGGGCGGAGTCAGCAGCTCCCAGGTTCCGCCCTTGTCGAATGTGATGACGGAGCGCATGTTGTCCTCACTCAGGGAGCCATTGATGAGTGTGGCCACAAACACACCTCTAAGGCCCTCTACACGGTGTAGGTCTGCAAAGGGCTCACTGGCGAAGTATCTGTGCATGTACATATACACAGGCAATCATCACAGACATCCGTGGGGGACCTCTTCACATCATCATTGACCCACAAAAAAAAAAAAAAAAAAAAGACAACAAAAATTGCAGTCTTTAGAGTGAGAACAATAAATTGTGGACAGACCAACTGACAGACAGGGACAATTGCAATATATGCCCATCTGCAGGAGTGGGTGTATAAAAAGTTGGCCGATTATGGACAATGGAAATAAAAAAATAAGAAAAAATCTGAAAAGCCCATTCACTCTCTACCATACTGAAAACAGTCAACCGCATAATTTGATATTTCAACCCATAAATTTAAAGAACCAAGTGCTCACAGCAAGAGTCCAAAAAAGTAAAAAAAATTGGCAGTCTATTGGTTTACCTCTATGTAAAATCACCATCTTTTAATTACACTCAATAAAAGTTTGGCCGCAGAAAGCACCAGTTGGTCAAGTCCAGGAAATGCAATTTTCCACCATTCTCCAATTATGCAGATCTTTTAACAGCACAACTGTACAGGGCCTTCGCAGCCAAAAATTTTGCTTCATTAATGCGCCATACAGACTCAGCTGGAAACAGGTCTAGCACCCCACTATTACCAACAAGCTTATGCAGCAATGCTCTTTTAATCTGCACAAGATGTGGTTTGGCAAGGTCTTGCTCATGACACCAGAAAACGCACTTTAGGTGTGCAACTGTCAATCTCGGATGACACTGGGCTCAGAGAAGTTGGTGGAGTTTTTAAAAACTGTTTTAGTATGGCTTCAGCCT
This sequence comes from Gymnothorax reevesii, assembly GCA_029721435.1. Classification (NCBI taxonomy): domain Eukaryota; kingdom Metazoa; phylum Chordata; class Actinopteri; order Anguilliformes; family Muraenidae; genus Gymnothorax; species Gymnothorax reevesii. Next base: position 130,240,451 of record CM056574.1, read on the forward strand.
TACCGAGAAAAGTTGTGACTTGAATCTTTAGATGCAGCGAAAAATAATACTGACTGAGAAAGGTTTTGTATTACATACGTCAGAAGTGTGTTTTTCTTTTTTTACAGAATATACTCTTCCCTGATCAGTAGTGCAGTACAGGTCTGCCCCTCATCAGACTGTCTGTGCAGTACATGTTTGTACCTGATGAGTGTGCTGCTTCCAGAGCCTTCCGGACTGTAATACAGTACGTTCTCCAGAGAGAGGGAGAAAGACAGGCCCTCGGTGTCTGAGATGTACAGGTGTGTGGCATTGTTGCTGTGATTCACACACACAAACACCTGGTCCTCAGAGGCGTCGGCAATGTAGTACTCCTACAAGAGGGCGGTGACATTAAATTACTCACAGCGACATTTACAGGCCAGTTTTACGACAGTAGGAACGTGGCATATTTAAGCAGTGAAGCTTAAACAGGAGGGGCGGAGTCAGCTGTCGAAGGGGGGGCTGCACTCACACTGATTGGATGGCGAGTCATGAAGCGGGCAGCCCTCATTGGCTGGCGATTGTAGGAGACCCACAGCTGAACAAAGGCGTGGTTTTGGCCCCCATGTGGATCCTGTAAAAAGAGGGACACAAAACAACAGGGTCACATGGGACAGTGGATCAATGTTACAGTGCTCAAACTGCATCAACACAACACAGCAGCTGAACAAACACAAACACACAAACTCAAACACACAAGGCACACTTACATGCGCTCGCGCGCGCACACACACACGCAAACAGATAAACATACAAACTTATATGCACAAGGACACGTGCAAACAATGACACATAAACATACACACATAATTCACACACATACAGATGAACAAATACACACTGACACATGTATACACACACACACAAACACACAGGCCTGCACACCCTCATGCACACGTATACCCACAAACACAAACAGACTAGAGCGCAGGCACACACGTACACAAACACAAACATACAGCATGAGCACAGACACAGAGACGCACACAAATACACATACATACAGACACACACACACGCATGCACGCACGCACGCGCACACGCGCACACACGCACGCACGCACGCACGCACGCACACACACACACACACACAGACACACACACACACACACGCGCGCACACACGCGCACACACGCGCACACACACACGCGCACACACACGCGCGCACACACACGCGCGCACACACACACACGCGCACACGCACACGCACACACACACACGCACACGCACACACGCACACGCACACACGCACACGCACACGCACACACACACACGCACACACACACACAGACACGCATGCTCAGAGCTGAAACATCTAATGCTGAATCCACAGCAGGAAGCAGGAACGGTTTCACAGTGCTCCACTGAATCTGCCAAAGAACAAATGATGATGATGAGGTGTGACATCAGGTATAAGCTTCAGAGAGGGGGAAGTTTTACTCCTGAACTAACAGAGGACGCAACACAACGAGGAGTGATGAGATCGGCCAGAGAAAGAAACTATACATCACTAATTTGAGGGTGAAAAATAAAAAAAGCCATTTGATTGAGATAATCATGAGACCGAGAATGCAACACAGTTAAGCAGCAGATAGGAAAGCTGAAAAATATCCAGCAGTGAAACATTAAGTTTGAATAGATTTAGATAAATGATGTAGCGTCGCTATCTGGAAGTTCTCAACAGAAATTCTGATGAACGATAAAAATATACTTCCATATTTCATGAGTGAGAAATAGAACACGGCAGTCCCCGTTTGCGAGAGAGAGAGAGACGGTGCATTTCATTCATGAATTATTAGCATGATATTAGCATATTATTGAGACACTGTGCAAAATTAGCGGGTGGCTTGTTTCCAACATGGTGGGGCAATGAGGTGGGTAACCAGGATTACAGGAGTGCATCCCCTGGGGATCTAGCACTATTTCTGCAGTCATACAAGGAGGGAAAACAAATGACGCTCCTGTTCGTCTGGAATCGTGAGAACGAAGCGCGGTGACGGGGCCGCTAACTGATGGCCCTGCGCTCAGCCACAAACGGCCCTTGTTCCCGGGTACAGACCGTATGCTCCTCGTCTCCCCACCCCCCCTCGCCCCGGAGGACTGCCGCCCCAGCGTCCTATTCGCCATCTTGATTTATCTGGCGGCTTTACGGCCGTAACCAGGAAGGTTTTGGCAGCGGCAGCATAATCTGAGCTGAGCCGAGGAGAGAATGAAGAATGTCTTGGACTCTGGAGAGCCTCTGCGCTGGCCAGACACTTTTTCCTAACAGCTGAGGAGAATCCAAGCCTTAAAACGCACCATGTTTCACCAGCGATGCTGTTAACAAAGCTGTGCTTTAGTGCTGCACTGAAATTCAGACTGTTTAACTGTAAGGAGTTACAATGCGAAACCAGCCGGATGAAATTAAGAGCTCCTTCAACATTATAGGACCAGCAATCATAAAACTTCTCAGAGTCCTGATCGAGGATCAGTTCGGTAGTTTCCACTGGCACTGTATGCGGTGAGGATGTCAGCAGGGGAAGCTGGTCTGAGATCAGCACTCCAGCTTTTGAGAGGCTTTATGAATGCAGGGTTCCTAGTCTCTAACACAGGGACAAAAAGAAAGGGTTTATTCGAGTGGAAGTGAATTGTTGAAATTGAAGTGTTTCAGTAGAACATTTCTCTGCGCACTGAAGTGATATTGCTGACATAAGACAATCCTTCAACCAAATTGCTTGACTGAGGACTTTGTCCGACTGAGATAAAGAGATGTATCAGCGGCTCAGTGAGTGAGGATTCTCCAGCGAGATAAGGGGCTGGAACGGTTTCTCCAGTGATGCGCTGAGCAGCACAGGATTCTCCAGTGACAGTGGGGCAGAGACTTGGTCAGCTGCAGAAATTAATCAAAGTAAAGGACAAGGAAGTAAGAAATAAGAGAAAGGAGAAGAAGAATTGCTCCACATGCCTTCCACCCAGACTGAGGTTTTGATATACTCAAGGACAAATTAACAAAATCTCTTGGAGTGACAATCAGAAAAACTCAAAAATGCGAGACAAGACAGGACGCACTAATTGTCAACAATTATTTCCAATGGCGTCTAATAGTTTTTCATTTAACAGTGAACGCCCCACTGTTTGTCAGACCAATCATTTGATATTTATGTCAACCGCTGAATGATACTTGTACTCATTCTTTGTTTGAAATTGAAGATTTCACCAAGTAATGACAAGCACCATTGCAGGAGTTTGGGATTATCATTGCAGTGGAAACAGTCATAGCATCAAAACCGTTAATCTGATTATTAAAAAAAAATTGGGGAATTGACTTAGGACCCCAACATCAATCATATCTGAAAATTAGAAGAAATTGGTTATTTAACCTAAAAGTCAAAATTCGTTTACACGTCGTGTAAAACGTGAAGAAAAACAGAATACAATGATCTGCAAATCCTTTTTGACTTCTATTCAACTGAGTGCACTACAAAAAGAAGATATTTTATTTTCAAACTGACACTTTTTTTTTGGATATATTCAGTAATTTTGAATTTGATGCATGCAACGTGTTCCAAAAAAGCAGGGACAGGCTTTTGAACTTTTCAAAAGTTTTTTTGAACTTTTGGCTTTTGTTGTTGATATATGGCTTTCGCTTTGTGTGGTAGAGTTTTAACTTGCACTTGTAGATATGGTGACAAACCATGTCAACTGACAAAGGTTTTCCATAGTCCACATGGTAATATCCTTTACAGAATGATGTTGTTTTTTAATGCAGTGCTGCCTGTGGGACCGACGGTCATGGGCATTCAATGTTGGTCTTTGGCCTTGCCGCTTAGATGTAGAGATTTCTCCGGATTCTCGGAATCTTTTGATGATATTATGGACCGTAGATGACTAAATCCCGAAATTCCTTGCAATTGCACATTGAGAAACGTTGTTCTTAAACTGTTGGACTATTTGCTCATGCAGTTGTTCACAAAGTGGCGAACCTCATCCCACCATCCTTCCTTCCCTGAGACTTTCGGGGATGGTCTTTTTATACTCAATTATGAAACTCACCTGTTTCCAATAATCTGTTCACCTGTGGAATGTTCCAAACAGTTGTTTTTTGAGCGTTCCTCAACTTTCCCAGTCTTTTGTTTCCCCTGTCCCAGCTTTTCTGGATCATGTTGCAGGCATCAAATTCAAAACAAGTGAATATTTCAAAAAAATATCTTGCCTTTGTAGTGTATCAATTGAATACAGGTCAAAAAGGATTTGCAAATCACTGTATTCTGTTTTCATTCACGTTTACACTACGTTCCAACTTCATTGGAATTTGTAGGATTAAGTTCTGAATAACAACGAAACACTGTCAACTTCACAGGACTCTTTTCTTCATGCTTTGCCTGGACTCTTCTTTGTGAATGACTGCATACGTTACCCGCTCAGCATTTAAAACCCATAGATCCTGTGCAATATGGCTAAAGGCCTTATCACGATAAACGAGGAGGGTACCCTGACAAGCAATGGAGGGCTTTGCCAGTAAGAGGACATCTGGTAAAAATTCTCAGAGTCATGTGATCTCCTCCCAGGCCACAGTTACTTGCCAATCCTCACAGCCTATCAAAAGTACCCAGCAATTCCTGAAAATTAATATCATCAGCGCCTGCATAAGAGACCAGTGAGAGGAGCTCTGCTTTCACAGGCTTTAATTAGTCTTAAGCAGCTTCCAGCACAAGCTCTCACAATACTCATTATCCTATTAGCAGTGAAGAGGAGGGATGGGAAGAGGGGAGGCAAAGGGAGGGATGGCGGGAGGTTGGAGAGAGAGAGAGAGAAGGGGGAGTGGAGGAGGAGAGGGAATGAAGGGAAGAGAGGGAAATATGACAGAGAAAAAGAGGAAGATAGAACAGTGAGAGAGTGAGGTAAGGCAGAGAGAGAGAGAGCAGTAGATTAGAGAGACAGAGAAATCAGAGAAGTAGAACCACTGATCTATATACAATAACTTGATTGCTGACATGATTGAGAACTGTGTTGGGAGGTTGACGCAAGCGGAAGTGGTCGAGCGGCTATATTACTTTGCCCAGTAGTAAGCAACCGTTACATAGTATTCTGTGGCAGAGATGCGTCGATGTCCAGCTTTCCAATGCAGAGTGTCATTTTTCGGGGGATGTGGTAAGACAATGTACTGGTTGTAGCAAAGACAGATACACGTAAATCAATTTAAATGATTATATTGCTTATTATAAGCCGTTGGCGATCTACCTTAACGTCAGATAACGTGTCAATGTTAGCCCGGCTAAAGGTCATTATTAGAATCCTTCAAATTAATGTTAGCTAATGTGGCCCATCAGGTTATCCTAGAAGCTACCTAGATTACCAGAACTGAAGTTAACAATATCAATCAATGTCACACGCCATAAATTAGATAGCCACCAATACTGATGTGCAACACTGTCTATAATACTACACCGGACTAGCTGGACAACAAAACCAGGTGTTGACTGGTCAAATCATTAAAGCTAATTTACGCCAGCCTAGCACTTAAAAGGGATAATGTTTTATTGACACTAAATTACCGTTGAGGGACAAATTTCATTTTGCCAGGTTATCCGTGATGATGTAAAGTTAGAGGTACTCAAATAGATAATGTGATTCACACTCAACAATGAATGGCAGGCAGTTTTACATACATCTCCACAATGCACAACTCACTTCACTTCTCATGTGAACGCAGATTTAGCGACCTTGATAAGTTAACATTGTGTTCTCTTTAGCGAACCCACTCTAGCTTCGTAGGAAAATTAACCTAGCGTCATGGCAGCTATTCAGCAAAGACACCTGAAGAGAGAACTCAATACAAGAGATCCTTTTGGATTTACGTATGCGTTATGTGCGATTGCATCTCACACCGTGTTTCTAAAAATAAAGGCAACGGTTGATAAGATGCTAGCTTACGGCTACTTTATTTTTTTCATTAAGCTTTTAAAGCCCCCCCACACAGCATAATAATATGAGCAAGATGGTTGTCACTAAATATACAAACCTCTGCAGCAGGGTGAATTACTCTAGAGCAGGGCAAATCACTGCAATTTCACGTCACAACTTGTTGTGTAGATGTTCGGGTTTGGGTTAGGGTGTGCTTACTCAAAGCTCTGTGCCGTAGAAATGCACTGAATGACCCTGAATGACTCTGCTATGAAGGTTTGTATCTAGTGCTAACCGTGCAAGATTGACGTCTTGTCTTCTTCAGTCTCAATAACTTTCGACTTCAATTTTGTTGTACCACAGCCCCACTCAGGCAGGATGAACCAAGATCCGTGTAGTTTTCCTATGATCCCCAGAACTCACTCATCGGTTGTACATACTGTCAAATGCTGATGTTGTCCACTGAAAATGTTAAAGGCTCGTGCAACTGCAGCCGACTTAAGTTAAACCTGCTGTCGTTGAACCACTTACTGTACACTCAGGTCGTTTTGAGGACGTAATGTAAAATAGGCCTTTTCAGTGTCAGTGAAAAGATATCCTCTCAATTAATTATATCATCAGCTGCAACGTTTTCAATGTGAGTAATGCTGTGAGAGATTATAGTTGGTCATACCAATATGGTGGCACAGTTACTTCAAAATTATGACGTAATCAGCTATCCAGTTATTCTATATACTGTAGATCAGTGGGTAGAACAGAGAGAGAGAGAGAGAGAGAGAGAATCCTGAGGCTGCAGTGTCCTCTCCAATGCTTGTGTCTATTAGAGGGGTCAAATTGAGGGCAGTCCTGATGTTGAACAAAATAATCTGTTCAGCAGCGAGGGGAATACACAACAGTGACTTTATTAAACCAGGGAATACACAGAGGTAACTTTATTACGCCAGTTCACTCATTCTCTAAACGACCTGTCTCCCCCACTTCAGAGTCTCTCTATGACGCAGACTGACCCTTTCACACAGCCTATAGCAAAGCCCCACACTCTCTCCATTACTCCACTTAGAAGCACACCGACCAATGAAGTTTCACAGTTCCCTGGCAGATGTGACAAGTTACGAGGCCATTTCCTCCAAGTTTTCCAACTTTTAACATCAAATTGCATCATAACTGGAATATCTTAAAGCTACACAAGACAGAGCTGCCAGGCAGCCACAGACACAGTGCTGATAGTGGATAACATCAGCTCACATCCCATCATGTCGAATTAAAGCCACAGATCCGTGCTGCACATGACAATGAAGCAGCTTTCAGTTCATTTAAGAACAACCAAAAAATAAAACATTAATAAAAATCAGCTTTTCTGTGAAGAAAAAAAAAATCAATATAAACAGTTTGAAGAACTGCTCGTCAACCGTGAGTTCAAGGTAGGAGGCCGTTTCAATTCACCAGCTCTAACAGCTCTGGTATATTCAGTGACAGCTTTTAAAAACAAAGCACACAAAAAGGGCTTTCCCACCCACACAGCCTCACAGGCAACAGTCATCAGGGTCTGTTGCTTTTCCAGTGATGGAAACCAAGCTTTCAGCATCTGAAACCTCAGGGTTGACAAATTTCCAAACTTTAACGCTCCACAACAGATTTTGATGTGGAACGCTTTGAGGTTCACCCAGTGAACCTGCATTTGCGTAGTACACAGAATGCCTCGCGTACCGCATCTCTCCACAAAAATGTTCCCTGGCCTAAATTCCTGCAGCCCAAAATGAGTGAAATTGAGCATTTTATATGTGGGCAGCACTTTTAGCGCAAAACCAAACCAAGTAATTACCCAGGATACAAGACAGATACAAGCTCTGTAGGGTGTACCGTATTCTCGAAGCAAAGTGAATTTACAATCCAGTGCAAGACAGTTGATCGGCTACTTCAATGAATGAGAAGGACTAAAAAGCACAATGGCCATTTAGCACGAAGCCTTTAGCTCCAAGCTCATGGAGTGAAATGTGGGCGGTTATCACATGACAAACGGAGCACCAACAAACCAATAGGCATCACTCAAAGCTTTCATCAACCAGTGAAACCACCAACTGACCGCACCCATCTATTGTGGATCCACTCAAGCATACAAACATCCCAGTCTTTCCATAGGTGCTGCAGTTGTAAAGTAGTTTGAATGCAAAAAGAAGTGAAACCCTGTACATAACCCCCAAATGCCCCCCCCCCCACCACACGCACACGCACACTCTCACACTCTCACTCACAGTACAGTGCTGTGCTAGTCTTCAGCAAACTGTTTTTTTTTTTTTTATGAAATCTGGCTTTAGATGTTTACTTCTTGTTTTCCACATTGGTGCAGCAGCAGATAAAAAATTTATTTGTAATTCCTAATGCTAACTTTAAAAATAGTTTGGCATTTCATAAAAACAGTTGATACAGATAATATAGTCTTGACAGAGCCCTGATGTCAACATCGTCATGGCTGTCTGCAATTGCTTGGAGGGACAGAGGTAAGGGAGACAGTCAGTCTGCTTAAGAACAATGGCAAGGTTTGTACCCTGCTTGGAAAAATCTTATCAGCTTATAAAAAATATAGCAGAACCGGACAGCCTCCCAAATCTTTAGGCAAAGCGTAGTCACACCAAAATATTGGATAAGTTAGTTTTGAACTGTTCAAAACATTTGGTACACTGTCCTTTTGTGCTATAGTTTTACAAGATGATTGGGTTTTTGCTTATCCAAGCAGAGAGGAAACTTGCCGCTTTAAGACTCAGTCAGCGGTTATAACCTCTGGCTCCCAATTTTATAACATGGCGTTGCCCGAGAATTGAACTTGCATGCACTGAAATGTTCCCCCAGCCCATTTCTGGGGAAAGTGGATGGCTAATGTCACAATGACATAGTCTACAGTTTTTATGGTCACTCTGTGGGCTATCTGGGTAGAGGGTGCAGCAGGATGAAAAATCCAGCCCGTATTAGGTCAGCAGGAGTAAGATGAGGACTCACCGAGCTGCTGGTGCCAGTGGTGGTGGCGAACATGTACTTGTCCCGCAGCTGGAAACTGTCGACACGCTCCAGGATGACGCGTCGATGCTGTTCGCTCTGGAAGAAGTCAGTGCTGCTGAGGACAGAGGACACACCCTGCGGCTCGTGCCGCTGCACCAGCACTGTGGTGGGCGAGTCGTACGGCTCCACACCCCTTTAACAGAGCCAGGGTCAAGGGTCAGGCATGCTAAACACTCCAGATGGGAGATTTATCAGCTTTAAGTGCTACAGGTACGCTACAAATCACCAGTATGCATTATGAGAATACAAACAAGACGTCAAAGACTGCAGTGATGACCACCTGTGTTCCAAGTGAAATACTGCACCCCTTTCATTTGGCACCCCTGCTTCAACCAATTAGCAGGGCAATGAGCTCACGAGCAGTTAAGCAGTACACTTCGTTAGTCCACCATCACTCTTCGACAAGAGTAGGGGGTTTTCTCTAATGTCAGGCTAAGTTCCCAACCTGGCTCTTTCAACCTGCCTCTTAATCATCCCCTGATCTAATTGGCTACGCAATTTATCCTCTCCCCCTTCACCTCAAGCCCCCAGGGCACCCTTGAAAAAGATTTCAATCTCAACGGAACTTCACTGGGTAAATAAACGTCAAATAAAGTAAATAAATAAACTCGTCGAGTACGTCAGGCGGCTATTGATTTAAACCGTTGTCGTAGTGCGAATGTATGCGTCCATCTGCATCCATTACACTAAAAATTACATGCAGCAGCCGTACCATTTTACCCTTACTTCATGACTTTTACCAAAGCTTCATATCCATTACCGTTTTTTGTCAACTCTGACCTTTGACCTTTAAAGGATGACCTCTATCACCATTGTTCATTTCTGGAAGAAATCTTTGATACTGTTGACAGTGGCCTTTTTAAATCATTTGTGTAGTTTGGCCTTATCCTCCCTGTTTTGTTGATCTTTGACCTTTTCCCAATTACCTTTTTTGACTTTTTTTTTGGCTTTGACTTTTTTGTGAAATTTTTGACTTGGAACTCATCCAACCTTTTACTGTAGAGCATCAAAAACTGGTCAAGGAAACCAACGCAAGTATGAAAATGGATTTACGACCTGTACAGGATATTTCATGTGATCTCAGACTGGTAACCTTGACTTCAGTTCCATTTCCAGAGAATAACTTCCAAGTGGACAGTGGACTTTTAAAATAGGCTTTGAATTGATTTAGGCCACATATGTCTCTCCATCCATCCATCAGGGATGTCTTCGCGTCCCTTTGATATTTGGCGGGGAACTTCTGCAGTCGCCAGCGGCTTGATAGATGCAGAGTGAAAACCCGCAGGACAGTGGATCTCCAGGATCAGGACTAGTTACCTCAGATCATGAGAAGACTGCTGACAAGAAACACCAGGTTGAGAAGACTTGTGATGCAGAACAAGCCTTGACTGAAGACTACACTTATCCAGTGTTGAATGGGAACAGAATTTTTAGGAACGCCATGATTCACTCTAAGTTCAGCTTTCCAAGGAGGCCACAAATTTCAGCGCGCATGTCAGCATACGGTTCAGCACCTGATTTGTGTACCGACTGCCTCAATCTAGCAAAGGTGCCTTACTACGCACATTGTACAAACAACAAATGCTGCATCATTTTATGCTTAATGTGGTGGTACAACTGAAACAAAAATAGAAACATTATTTCTGCATCCACCAGGTTTCCTTCCACTAGGTCAGTCAGCCTTTTCTCCTGCTCTGTCATTAGTTGCGCAAATTTAGCAAACTCTGTTACTTTCCGTTAAAGAATTTGTGTTTGTTTATTTGTTTGTCAGTGGGTTCGCAGTCTAAAGGTCACTGTTTCAACTTTATCACTTCCTTTCACAGGCCTACCAAAGAAAACGTAGCCTCTGCACACAAAAACTTTGAAATGCCTACATTAATCGCGGAAATAGCAACAGAAAAATAATACCCCGCCACCGAAACTGCAAAAACTGCAACATAAACTGTTGACTCGTAGCATAAGACTATGAAACTGCAACGTTTTCTTTCGCATCCGTCTTTGCCATTTACTGCGCTTGCGCGTACCGGCCCAGGCTGCTTTCGGAGATAGCGGAATCAGGCGTGTCTCCTTCGGTTGGTAAGTAAAATTTCCCAATATGACGTTATTGTTAATGCAGATGTTTAACAATGAATTGTAAGACGTAGCTGTTACATCCACATTCTCGTAAATTCGCTTATTTTAGCTTGTCACCCTGCCGAAAATGAACGATGCACTGTCGATTTCGCGAAAGTCTTAGAGTTGCCAACTTGACGACTTTCTCGCTTAATCTGGCGACTTTCCAAATCGGGATTGTTTGTCCACTCAAGACGTATGTATACGTCTTGAGAAAGTCGTCAGGTAGGCAACTCTAAGACTACAGCGAAATCGACAGTGCATCGTTCATTTTCGGCAGGGTGACATGCTAAAATAAGCGAATTTACGAGAACGTGGATGTAACAGCTACGTCTTACAATTCATTGTTAAACATCTGCATTAACAATAACGTCATATTTGGAAGTTTTACTTACCAACCGAAGGAGACACGCCTGATTCCGCTATCTCTGAAAGCAGCCTGGGCCGGTACGCGCAAGCGCAGTAAATGGCAAAGACGGATGCGAGAGAAGATGTTGCAGTTTCATAGTCTTATGCTACGAGTCAACAGTTTATGTTGCGGTTTTTGCAGTTTCGGTAGCGGGGTATTATTTTTCTGTTGCTATTTCCGCGATTAATGTAGGCATTTCAAAGTTTTTGTGTGCTGAGGCTACGTTTTCTTTGGTAGGCCTGTTTCATAGGTTATTTTGGAGGTTTCCTGGCCAAAGATCTTTAATTTTTGGTGAAACTGGGTCAAAGGTCAAGGTCAGCAGAAACATCCAAAACACATATTGGTTCATAGTCACAGTTCTGATTGAGATAGACACTTCAAACCAATGCCTTTCTCTTCATCAAGTCAATGCGGTCTCAGGGGATGCAGGTCAGGATGATGTCACACTTACGCAAGTTTGTCAAAATGGTATCCTAAAGTAACATAAATGTTCTACTTCCCCAAAAATATCTTATGTCGACTCAGTCATTAAGCCCATTGGTGGAGTAGCTCAAACACAAAATTCAAGCCTCATCAGTCAAAGGGTTGTGACGTAAATGACGTTTTTCCTGATGTTTTTTGGAAATTGTGAAAATGGCCTAATTTTCCACCATCCTGTATATCCTTTGGTTTTGAAGTCAGTTGGATGGGGTTATAGGTATATTCCCAGAGAAGAGAAAACTATCTATTTTTTGTCGAAATTTCATATTGAACAGGTCAAGGTCAACATCAAGGTCACACAAAAGGACAAAAGCAGATTTTGGCTGATAATTTCGGAACAGTCTGAACACGTCATGTCATTTTGTTTCTGAAGGCCATCCTGTCCCAGCAATCTGTCTGAATTTCATCATTCTGTGAATGATCTTTCATTTGGCTCTTTTCCACAATATCTTTATTAATTTTTGAATGACTAAAGACTGAATTTAGCAGCTACGTGAAAAGAATTTGTTTATCATGGAGGGCAATACTGCTGGAATCCTAGTTATGATGTCACATTATCTAGATTGTGACCAGCTTTCCTGTTTAGTGCACTGAAAAGACACATGCATTCGGCTAAATGGAAAGAGTACTTTATTTATACCCAGAATTGACGTTTCTGCAATGGACGAGCCACCAAATATGCAGCTTATGGTTTTGGCTTACGTGGAGGGAGAGCCTTCGGGAATCCCCGGGCTGACCTTCAGGCAAGGGCCTCAGCATTTAACCTGCTTTCCTGGGACGTGAAGCCCCCACAAGTCTTAAAAGGTAGCCCGAGCATAGTTATTATGCTGTGGGACACATATAAATAAGGATGCACGGCGTCCGCTGAGCTGAACGTGAGCAGAATGCGTTTAGCGGCAGGGATTACTGCACTCTTCGTAATGGGATCTGCAGAAGCTACTTACACTACAAGCTCAGCGGGATTAGAGTAAAGTCTCAGTCAGGTTATGGAAGGACAGGCGGAGACACAGAACAAACCCAGGATTTAACAAAGCTGCTGTACCCTGCCGAGTCCTAAGAGCGTCGTCTAATTAACATAGTCGCTCACACCCTCACAAACTCTCCCTGATACACCAGGTGCACGCACTTCAAACTGCTGATTGGATGCGCTAACAGGGAATATGCAAAGAAAATGTCTTAAATATTCACGTAAAATGGTCCAGCTTGTTACAAAAAAAAGAAAAAACTCACCAAAAGTAGGCCTTGACATGCTCTTGTATAAGCACCCATGTCTCACCAAAGTCATCCGACTTCCACAGCTACAGATGCAGAACAGCGTGAAGAGTGCGGAGAGAAAGGAGGTGTGACATCACATTTTCACACACGAATGCAATCAATTCTATAAACAGAACTTCCACACAGTGTGTTATGTACAGTTTTTTGTTATCTGACGGTGAGGCTTCTGCATACATGTTTTGTCTCATGTGTGAAAAATGGAAAGTCTCGTGGATATCCCATAAAATGTAGTCTGGGGAATAGATTATCAAGACAAACAAAATAATGTAGTTATTAATAATAGCCTTCATCTCTCCAAAAAATCATTACAGACCTCAAGTGCATATTCCGTAAATGTACACTACATATAGGAGACTGCCCTATAACCAAGTGTCCATTTATATAATACTTATGCCTTCATATCTTCAGATTTGGTAAGAATTGAGATGCATTACAGCTCTTTAAAATTTATCTGGTTGCGTGGGATATGTCTTTGATCCGGTAGCTATTGAATAACTTGTCAAACTTGGAGTGACAAATTTCAACTGCCTGCTCAGAGAATCGTCCCAAAGGCCTGTTGTGGTGCTCAATGAACTCTGGAAGATGGCAAATCATGATGTGGACCTTGCTGGTAACTGAAATGTTCAAATCCTTGTGTGTCCCGTCAAATCTGGCCACTTTTTCCTTGTACAATGGGTCCAAAGTAAAACCTAGACATGCATTCATAGCGCTATAGCAACAAGTTTTTCAATTGCTACCGGGTCAAAGACAAATCCCACGCAAGTTATTTAGATGCAGGTGCAGTATGCAGAAGCCTCACTGATGACAAAAAACTGCACATAACACAATATTTTCCCAATAGAATATTTTAATTTTCAGCTTATTATGGTACTGGAGGCCTTGCCAAAATTTAGTACCAAGGAAATGTCTGCTCAATTTTTTTTCACCCTACATTTTGTTAAAAGCACACGGCGTCCAGCATCATGTCAAATCTATTACAATCATAACTAAAGATAAGCGTATCTGTGAAACCAAAAAAGAACTCAGGGGTGCGAAACTAAGAATAGGTGTTTCTTGGTGTAGAACCTTTACCAAGATAGGGTGCCATTTAAAAAAAAAAAAAAAAACAACTTATAACACATTCACAGCACAAGCATACTTCACTTTTTAAGCACTCCACAGCGCACCCAAACCCTGGGTTACTACAGTACAGCTGTACTGAATAAGAGGAGCGCTGTGTACAGTACAGACTCAGTGGGAGACATTCCCATTTATAGACCTACATGCTGTGATAATGAGAGGCATATTTATGAGGGCAGGAGCTGTGCGCACTGCAGACTAACAGAGGTTATATACCTGCTTATTGGGGTGTGAACTGTCATATCCTAGTAACAGATTGGGCTTGGTGCTGTGCAGCAGAAGATCTGTAGGCTTGAATGGTGGAGAAAAGCCCTGGATTGTTTTGCAGAAATCAAAGGTGTTCCACAGGTATCCGTTTGTGGTGTCAGCAAAGAGGTACTGCGGGAACAGAGGACGGAATTACCAGGGGATGCAGATATAACAGATGAAAACTGAGAACATAATGGGGGTTTGAGATCTAAGAAAACTAAAGAGCATTGGTTCACGACTGGGGCAAGGAATTCCTGTCCTGCAGATGTTCTTTTTATACTAATTACCCTGGAGATTCCAAGGGATTCATTAGCCAACACCAGGTCACACACAGAGCACAGAAAAATTTCTAATGCCCAAGAACAGTTCTCAGCTGTAATTCATGCCCTAATTAAGACATAAAAAAAATGAGACTGCATATATAATAGGGCAATGAGGCGATTTAAGCCAGCAGTCAGACTGAAAGCTAAAACTGTCTCCATCGTGGCTACCAATCCATAGAGGGCTGACTGAGGACCTCCCAGTTTAGCCAATAGACCCCCCCCCCC
Organism: Gymnothorax reevesii; assembly: GCA_029721435.1. Taxonomy (NCBI): domain Eukaryota; kingdom Metazoa; phylum Chordata; class Actinopteri; order Anguilliformes; family Muraenidae; genus Gymnothorax; species Gymnothorax reevesii. Next base: position 130,255,601 of record CM056574.1, read on the forward strand.
CCCCTCCACCCCGAAACTAGGATTTGAAATGCGAAGTTTGAAAGACCTGCTGTTATCTACATCACAAACAGACCTGCTGTGAATTTGCCACCCCCCCCCACACACACCCCCACCACCTCTCTCTCCTGCGTGGCACATCTTTTTCACTCCTCCCTCTGTCACAAATCCTTCACCGTTTACAACAAGTCCATTGAAGATGTTAAAATCAAAAGCTAAATGCAAATAAATGTGTAGTTTCCGACCATATCAGTTTTTTTGTAATTGCAGAGACTGTAATTTAGCCTGGGGATTTTGATAAATTACCAAAGAATCGAAATAGGATAGATTGGGAACTAAATCATTTCCCCACTGGTACTCTACAATAATAATGTACACTTTCAAGTATTTTAATGTACCCTATTAATAAAGGTTCCTAAATCGTGCATCACAAAGAGACATTACTGCTCAATGTTAAATACAATGCTAAAAGTGTACCTAACCTTTTGCTCAGAGTGGTGTGTATTTTACCAGAGCTACTGAGATTAAAATGATTATTGTAGAACTTAAAAATCATCAGTGGCTGTATTTAATTACACTGGGTCCTTACTACTTCAGCATATTTGATCTGGGAGAAAGATAAATAATATTTATTTTGCCTTTTCAAAAATTCTCCAAGTAGTCAACTGTTCCGTTCTAAATCCATGGATTTCCTACAATTTTGTGAGCACACATTGTCTGGGTAATAGACACCATGGGACAATAACTGCTAATCTTTCAGCCCTAAATATCCATTCCTCGTCTTTCTCTTCCTATCCTAGAGACTTAGTTGCTATCTGTTGAATAACAGGATAAGAGGGCAGTATCTCATTATAAGAGAGAGGACATCCTCTCAAAACATTTTACAAGTAAGTCTATATATGGGACCTTAAAATACACAGGCAGTTGTATATCAACTGCATCTTATTCAAATACTCACCCTCTTGTTGTCCACAGGGCTGTGGTAGAACTGGGCCATGACCTGCTTCACCCCCTTCTTCTTGCCAGATATCTTGAACTTGTCAGAAATGGGCGAGAAGGTTGTGCCGTAATCATAGGAGACGTAGACCTGTCATGGGAAGGGCAAGTGGTAGAGTAGGCATCAGACAAGGCTCAGATGGACTGATCCTGCTTCACCCATAATCCAATACTGCACCCACTCAGCAAAGCATCAACAAGTCAGTCATTTACCCAGACACATCAGCACCACTCATACCCCTTTTCCACCGAACTGGTTCCAGTGATAGTTCGGAGCTAGAGCCTGACTTAGCACCAGTCCTTTGCTTTTCCACAGCCTAAGCACCAGCTCCTGGCTCTCAAAACTGGTGCCAGAGCAAGCACCAACTCCTTGCTAGTCCAGAGCCAAGCACCAATTACATCAGGGGCTGGGGGCTGGTGGCGGAGTTATTGCGACCAACAAGATCAGCGCAAACACTGTTCCGCAATTTTTAGAACAGCAGCCAAGCGAGCGTACTCTGCTTTCGTTTTGAAACAAACAAAAATGGAGAAGGCTGAGCAGCAGTGGTCTGAGGAGAAGACCCAGTGCTCGCTGGCACTGTGGTCATCCTCTGAGGTCCAAAATAAGTTGTAGGGGGCCTCTGTATGGCATGAGCATTGCTGTGAAAGCAGAAATGTATACAGTGGCGTACTGACGTTACACGGTGACGTAATCGCGTGGCTCTGAGTCGGCTCCTTGGCAATGTAAAAGCAAACAGGTTCTTAGGTCTGTGGGTTGAGCCAACTAAGCACTGGCACTAGCACCAGCAAAGCACTAGCACCAGGTTCTTTTTGGTGGAAAAAGGGTATCAACTTTGTCCATCAGTAGATGTGAACACGCAAATCAAAAGCCCTTAGCTAACATAGTTTACTTCCATATATATCCATATATATATTTTTTTTTTTATCACAAAGATGTAAACCTGAGGCATTCAAAATTAATATTGTTGTAAAATTGATTGAAAGATGATGGCACACTTAAAATACATTGTTTGTATAACTAGCTCAAAATTAATATTGTTGTAAAATTGACTGAAAGATGATGGCAAACTTAAAATACATTGTTTGCATAACTAGCTCAAAATTAATATTGTTGTAAAATTGATTGAAAGATGATGGCACACTTAAAATACATTGTTTGCATAACTAGCTCAAAATTAATATGCTGCTAATGTTTGCTATGTGCATGGAACATTCTCCCAGTTAACCAGCAACATGGCAGCATCGCATAAAATATTATGGCTCAGCAAATCATGAGCAAGAACAGCTAATTTGATGATAATTTTGATAACCATTACAGCATACAGCGCAGCGCCAAAGTTTTAATCCCCCCAGAGTTTTTATTTAAATTTGGGCTCAGATGTTAATTCTCTCTTTGTGTGTGTGTGTGTGTGTGTGTGTGCATTGCAACACAACACTAACATCAAATATTAGGTTAGAAATATAATAACACAAAAATATTTGCATTTCATCAAAGATGGTTGAAGTACATAATACTGCATTGATAGCTCTATGATCTCATCATCAGTGAGGGTGTCAGCAATTATATGTAGAGACAGAAGCAAGAGAGACTGTGACCCTTCAAAAGAGCTGTGACAGATTCTCAAATATGCTTGGGACAACCAAGCAGTCAATTACCCTATAAAACTATAAAATTACATTTCAGTGTTCCTATTTTCCAGGCACAGGGTAGGCACATCAAATATTGATTTATTTTTTTAACATTTTACTCTTCGTACAGCATCTTTTTAATACTTAAAAACATTTCATTTCACTATTTTTGGAACCATCCTCACCTCAGAAATGTGTTAAATGCGCATTTAATTTTTGCACAGTACACTAATCAGAATGTTCTGAGTAAGCCACTGTCTACAACAGGTTTAAATAGGATATTTAAAGTCGCCCCCCATCGCTAAACTGTTTTACCGTGTAGGAGATGATCTGGAAATATTTTTTATTCGGTTAGTGTGTTTGGTTGGTGTTTACGCTGTGCGCGGAGGGTTTGGGTAATACACTCACCGCACTGCTAGTGGCTCCCGTCGCCCCTGCACGGTCCCTGGCCAGCGCAACGATCACATTACTCTTCTCCCCTGCCCAGTGCACCACCATCTGGTTGTGGGAGTCGTTCAAGTTGGCCTGCAGTGACATTGATTGACAGACATTTCATTAAGTAAACAACATTGACAAAGCAGCCATTTCATTTATCAGCCACAGGGGTAAAGGTAGAAAGGGAAATATTGCGAGTCATGCAATTAGGGTTGCAAATTTCCAATAAGTCCCGTCAAGAGATTTTTTTTCAGCGGAAATAAATGAGTATACAGGAATTCATGAGAGTATTTGGTTAATTAACAGTCTTTTCAAACAAATTGCCTTTTCCATTGTTGCTTGGTCATTAACAGTAATGACAAGCCCTTTACCAGAAAACAGGCATTAGAAACTAATTTGTGTCATACTTTTGAATTACGCCAATTTTAATTTTGTTACATTGCTTCAATTTTCTTGCATTATTTCACACTTTTATACCCCATCACCTTCATTACTCGGTAAAAGTTTGTGCAAATAGAAACTAAAACTGAAAATGCATGAGATAAAATTGAGATTAAAAAAATGAAATAAAGTTCAGCATCTTAGAAACACAATTCATTCAGATTGCTGCTGTTCAAAAATTTTCATACAGTTAAAATCACCATCTTGTCTCTGGTTCCCTGGCTTGCAGTGCTCTGAACTTATCAGCACTTGACTGAAGATGAGACTATTAGGTTAGGCCTTAGAGCCACCATATTCTGCATTTAACCATTACTGAGCCTATTGAACACCTTTGTCAGAGGTTGTTACCATCAAACAATCTAACATTAACCAGAGGTTCAAACAAGCGTTGCTAAGATACTAGCAATCATGAAAAATCAGAACTGAATGACACAGAACAGGATAATAGCACAACAATATTCAAAACACAACAGTTTAATAATTTCACAATACTACTTCACAGACCCTCAGTACTGTACAGGTATCTCTCATCCACAAGAGCACTCTCTCCAGAGCTGAGGAGGGAGTGTGGATGGATAGATGGGCAGCTGGAAGTGTTCCCAGTGTCCAGATGAGGGAATGATATGAGCTCTGTTACTCAGTTACGGGATATCAACATTAACTGCTCGTGTCAGTCATCAAAAACTTGAAAAAAAAAATTCACAAGTTTAAAAACCATATGAGGAGCAACATTACAGAGGAAAATATTCCCAGATCAGAAATCACTCCCCCAGCCATTTTGAAGGAAGAGCTCATCCAAAATTGGACCAGAATATGGCATCTTTGACTGCATTTGCTGAAAAAAAATTAACAAAAACAAATTCTGCAACCCCAATTCCGAAATAGTTGGGACAGTGTAAATTGTGAATAAAATCCAAACGCAATGACTTTCAAATCACACCAGCCAGTATTTATTCACAATATAACAGAGATAACATAGCAGAAGTTGAAACGAGAAATTTTACAAACTTATCGACAAAATGAGCTCATTTCAAATTTGATGGCTGCTACAGGTCTCAAAAAAAGTTGGAACAGGGGCCCGTTTACCATGGTGTAGCATCCGCTCTTCTTTTTAACACCGAGTGGAGGCGTCTGGGCATTGAGGAGACAAGTGTCTTGAGTTCAGCCATTGGAATTTGATCCCACTCTTGTTTAATACAGGCTTCCAGCTGCTGGAGAGTTTTGGGTCTCCTTTGACAGACTTTTCGCTTAATTATGTGCCAAATGTTCTCAATCGATGAAAGATCAGGACTGCAGGTAGACCAGTTAAGCACACGGACTCTTCTACTACGAAGCCATGCTGTTGTAATAGCTGCAGTATGTGGTTTTGCATTGTCCTGCTGAAATACACAAGGCCTTCCCTGGAATAAAGGTCGTCTGGAGGGGAGCATATGTTGCTCTCCAACCTTTGTAGACCTTTCAGCATTCATGGTGCGCTTTAAAACATGCAAGTGTCCCACACCATATGCACTAATGCATCCCCATACCATTAGAGATGCTAACTTTTGAACTGAACACTGATAACAGGAGGAGTGGTCTTTTTCCTCTTTAGCCCGGAGGACACGATGCCCATGATTTCCAACAAGAATGTCAAATTTGGACTCGTCTGACCACGGGACACTTTGCCACTTTGCTACAGTCCATTTTAAATGAGCCTTGGCCCACAGAGCACAGAAACTCTTCTAGATCATACTCAACAATGGATTCCTTCTTGCATGATAGAGTTTTAGGTGGCATCTGTGGATGGCACAGCGGACTGTGTTTACAGACAGTGGTTTATTGAAGTATTCCTGGGCCCATTTAGTATTGCCAATAACAGAATCATGCCGGTGAGTGATGCAGTGGTGACTGAGGGCCCGAAGATCACGGGCATCCAGTAAAGGCCTTCGGCCTTGTCCCTTACGCACAGATATTTTTCCAGTTTCTCTGAATCTTTTCATGATGTTATGCACTGTCGATGATGAGACCCTCAAAGCCTTTAAAATTTGATGTTGAGGAACATTGTTTTTGAAATATTCCACATTTTATTTACACAAGCCTTCACAGGTTGGAGAGCCTCTGGCCATCTTAACTTCTGACAGACTCAGCCTCTCTAAGACATCCCTTTTATAACCAACCATCTTACACACCTGATGCCAGTTAACTTAATTACTGAAGTGTTCCTTCAGTTGATTCTCTTATATATTAATAGCTTTTTCAGTCCTTTTTTTTCCTGTGTTCCAACTTTTTTGAGACCTGTTGCAGCCAGAAAATTTGAAATAAGCTCATTTTGTGGATAAAAATGTAAAATGTCTCAGTGTCACATTTGAAATGTTATCTATGTTCTATTGTAAATAGCATATTGGCTCATGTGATCTGAAAGTAATTGCATTTTGATTTTATTCACAATTTACACTTTGTCCCAACTACTTCGGAATTGGGGTTGTAAGTTAAAATAAATTAATACTTCCAAATTCAGCATGATAAACTTCCCATGAAAAATGTATAAGTTTACCCAAGAGGTCCTACGGCCCAATCCCCCCACTCAACATAACATGTCAATAGGCAACTCAACGAGTAATGATAAATTTTTGTAGTGAGAGAGTAGGCCAGATGCACAGATAATGCACTTGTAAACACGGGAGGAGAGGGGGGCTCTAGTTAGATGGAGTATCTACATACAGTATACAGGGTCTGTGCAACGAGGGGCCTGCACCAACACGCTTTCCTCATCACATACCACAGCCCCAAAAAGCCCGCCCTGTTTAACGAGACATCTCCAGCCTTTATCTGAACAACCCTCAGCAGTTAATCTTGTAGTTATAGGTCCAATAAAAACGGCATTCACAAAGCGGCAGCTGGGTAAACTTGCAGCTAAACAGTGTTTATACGGCCCTGTTATTAATGGGTTCCTTATTCATCCAAACTGACATTCTGTTTCTCGCCCCATTATTGTGCGAATGTAAGCAGGTTTGTATGTTAATGCTGGTGCGTGTCAGTCCGCATGCAGACGGGACTTGCTGATTGTGCAAGTGAGTGAGGAAATAAGTGTTGAGTAAAAAAGCTTGGCTCAGGGCCTGCGGCTGCGTGCGGCACAGCTTATTTTAATGGCATTTACAGCTTCCGCTCGGCGGGACGCACACAGAGAGAGAAGACTGAGGCTAACGCAGAGTTACACAGCTTAGCTTTCGTGCCAAAGCAAAGAGAGGCTACTGCACTCACCTGCACTCTGTAGTGCCGTCCAGCACATCTATGTGCTCTCCTATACTGCTCTGTGCTTGTTGTGTAGTCTGCATAGCAGTGTACTCATCTACACTGCGCTTGTAGTGTAGTCTGCATAGTAGCGTACTCCTCTACACTGCTCTGTGTCTGTTGTGTAGTCGGCATAGTAGTGTACTCATCTACACTGCTCTGTGTTTGTTGAGTAGTCGGCATAGTAATGTACTCATCTACACTGCTCTGTGCTTGTTGTGTAGTTGGCATAGTAGTGTACTCATCTACACTGCTCTGTGCTTGTTGTGTAGTTGGCATAGTAGTGTACTCATCTACACTGCTCTGTGCTTGTTGTGTGGTTGGCATAGTAGTGTACTCATCTACACTGCTCTGCGTTTGTTGTGTAGTCGGCATAGTAGTGTACTCATCTACACTGCTCTGTGTTTGTAGTGTAGTTGGCATAGTAGTGTACTCATCTACACTGCTCTGTGTTTGTAGTGTAGTTGGCATAGTAGTGTACTCCTCTACACTGCTCTGCGTTTGTTGTGTAGTCAGCATAGTAGTGTACCCGGCTACACTGCTCTATGCTCATTGCGGAGTCCTCAGCAGCAGTGTACTCCCTTACAACACTCTGCGCTGGTTGATTTGTCCTGTGCAGTAGTGTGCTCCCCCACACTGCTCTGCGCTCGTCGAGTTGTTCTGCACAGAGGTATACTCCCCCACGCAGCTCGTCCCACTGTCCCGCACAGCTGCCTGCTCTTCAGCACTGTCCCAAACCCTCCAGGTTTATCTTTAATTCATGACCCTTGAGGAACCACCAGAACATTCCGAAACCTTTCATCTCAGCTCCTCCCTTCTGCGACCCATCTTCATAAGTAGACTGTGAGACAAAGCCGACCAGACAACGGTGCTCCCTCTTTCTCCCAATGGCGCCAGAACAGCTTTCAAGCACCCCAAGATGCACAGAGTCAAGCCGTAAATCTAGGGGTGTTCTGATCATGCCTTATTAGTGAATTCATTCATCTGCGCACACAAAGGCCTGGACTCCTTCTCTGGGCTTTTTAAAAGAACATAACTAAACAACTCTGAAGCTGGGAGGTTTCCTTGGATCTGAAAAATCACGTCAAAGAAACTGTGATGAACAAGCCACTGTGCTCACAAGTTCCATTACTCTTTCCACAAGCAGAGGCCATTGTGGTAATGCAAAAACGGTTTCCTGTATTACGGGTCTGCAACATACAGTATTTCACCCAATCACGGGAAAAGGAACATATTACACAAAGAGGTCAAAAACTGTCATTTCTTCTCTCAAGGGTTGCAATCCTAAAAGTACACAAAACAGCAGCCCGATATGCTTTTCGAATAAAGTGAACTTGCCGCTGACACCTAGCGAACATCGGCTGAAAAAAGCAAAGTAGAAAATTGAATCACTGAGCCACATGTCACCTGGCCTCCTTACATTGACTGACGATCATATTTCGCCCTCCAACAGGCAATGACTGTCAAGTCAGGCGATTATGGAACATCAGCTGCTAACACTTTCTGGGAAACGGGCCTCAGTAAATAACAGTGTTTGCCACAGTGAGCCGCATAATGCCAACACAAACACATTAATAAAAGGGCCTCTGTCTGCTCAACATATTTCATGAATATAAATCCAAACAGTGTCTCTCCCATTTTTACAGGAAGTTGTGCCCCGCGTGTGCAGGAAGTTGCCTCTTTCTGTATACACCCGTGTGCTTGTAAGTGAGTGAGAGAATGAACATGTAAGTTTCTGTATGCGTGAATAACGAGCGTGAACTTGTGTGCGAGAGTGAGCGAATTTGTGGAATGGTGTGCGTACGTGTGTGTGGTAGATGTATGAGACCTCCTTGTTGGCAGGTAATGCCATTAGCTCTGTTGAAGGCTGTAATTTGGTCACAGTCAGTTCCAGAAAACTGAAATCCTGTTACACGGATCCATCAATTTGAGTTCCCTCAGCTGAGAAATTTGATCTTTCAGAAAGAGCAGGAGTGTATCCAGCTTTACCACATCACTACGGTCACAAATCAAGCATGTAATTAAATTCCAGAGAAATGCATCCAGGTTTTAAATGTGGTGAAGGACTGGGTGCTGTCAGAAACACAAGAACGGTCTGCTTCTGGCTCAATGTACCTGACCTGGGCAGCGAGAGGGAGGGAGGGTGGGCGGGCAGGCATGCACGCACGCACGCACGAACACACAGATAAATCAAGGGGTCTCAATCCAGGTTCCCCATCTAAATGCCTGACCAGCACTGAAGTTATGCGATCTATCATTTGTCACCTGCACATCCAATCCAGCCCTACACGGAAAGCAATAACACGATATTATGCAGGCACTCATAAGATTGACGAATTAACTCCTTAAAGGGGACCCAACATGCTGATCCTTCTTTTAATACATACTAGTAATGTAATAATGTTGGTTGTCCATGCTCAACCTCTGAAAAATTTCTAAACATAAGATACAGGGGTTTTGCCACAATCCAAGAACATGATTTCGTGAGCGTGATTTCCTCTCTGAACAGCTCCTCTCAAGATCTTCACGAGATCTGGGCGAAACCTAACGTCAGGTTGTGCCGTCCAATTAGCACAGACCGACAGTACTATACGTTTTGCTTCAGACCTATTTGGTGAGATACCACGAGAAAAGAGCACCAACAATAAAACATTTTCTGCTCTCAGTTCTCAATATCATCATCAAATTGTCAATAGCTCAAAGACAAGGAATGCTGCATGCAGACCATGAGCCATGTACCAGAATCTATGTCATTTCATACAGCTTGACTCAGCTTGCCCAAAATCATCCAGTAAAGCTATTCTGCTTATCTTATCACAACAGCCAAGAGTCAAACATTACTTTTCAAACTCAAACCCGGGTCACCCCATGCTCATACACAAATGCAATCCCAGAAGCTGTTAACTGATTAAATTCTCCCATGAATCAAAAGGCAGCCAAATAAGCTTCTCAGCGCAAGTGTTTAAGTTTTCTCCTTATGTTTTTCCAAGAATTTAGTACAAAACCATCATATCATGTCAAGTTATAATTTGCTTCACCTTTGAAGCTGTCTGACAAATGGTTAGTTTAGTGCCCATATTAGAAGCCAAACGACTTCATTTCATCACTATGAATGGTCCATCTCAATGCAATAAAAAGGAATTTCACATTCAGTACAGTATGAATGTCTATCAATCCATCACCTAAATCGCTTCTTCCTCATCAGGGTGGCAGAGGAGCTGGAGCCAATCCCAGTTGACTGTGGGTGACAGGCAGCGACACCCCGAGACAACTTGCCAGTCCATAGCAGGGTCCACACATCATTCATCCCCACGCTCACATCCATGGGCTGTCTAGAGTCACAATATGAATGTGCAGAAACATTCTTCTTGACCAGTTATTGTATCTCTGCCACACACTGTGAGAAGGAGCCTATCCATTTCCCAGTCGTCCATCCATCTGTCACACATATCTTGTGTGCGCAATACCTACTAAAGGAGGGGAGGGATTTTCACCAAAGTAGAGTTGGCAACCCCCTAGAAATGGTACATGAACTCACTAGGTTTTGGAGGTCATTGGCTCGAAGGTCAAGGTCATATAATCAATCAATCAATCCTCTTCGCTCTGGGTGGAGCACAAGGCATCAGTGGTGCCCCTCCAGCTATCGCGATCCTGAGCGAGCCAGTCAACTCAATCCCAGGTCTTCCCTGCTGCTCTCATCTCCTCCTCCACAGTCCTCTACAGTGCCTGACAAAAGTCTTGTCGCATAAAGACATAGTAACTAAAAATAGCATATAACTTTATTTCTAACCAATCAATTATTATAATAAATGGTCCATTTAATGTCAAGGGCTTTCACATTAATAATTTGGTGCAAAATGAAACCGTCAAAAAGGGTTCTGATGTTCACAGCCTGGCAAAGCCCATAACATGTGTTTTTGCCGGGACAAAAGTGTTGTCTTCTCTTCAGATGATGCAACAAATCACAGATTAGAGTTTAACCTATGACAAAAACTGTAATTAACACATTCCCAGATGTGTATAGAAATAACCTCAGCCCACCAGACTTTCATATGAGGTGCTACTAGACCTCTGACAACATGCCAAAATTCAACCACAGACCAAAGTGCTGATCATCAAGAGCCTGAAGACTGAGTCTGCTGCTGAGGTAGCAGACATCTTTAATGTATCCAAATGTCAAGTGGAGGGAATAAGAAAAATATTTGAATAAACTGGCGATGTTTGTGGCAAGTGCAGGTCAGACAGACCCCCGGTATGACAACTGTTTGAAAGGACCGTTTGTTGCTTCAATTATACAAGGCTAGCCCTTCTTCAACTACAGCAAAGCTACATTAGGAAATGTCACCAAAAATCCCGGTATCTTCAAGAAGAGTTTGTAAAATTCTCTCTCAAAGTGGTTTTCATGGCCGAATTAGTACACAGAAGCCTGCATTAGACAGAAAACAAATAACCTGCATTGCATTTGCCAAGGCCCACAGCTTGCAGAAAGGGCTGATACTGGAAAAGTGGCTGAAAGTTTATTTTTCTGATGAATCATCCATTGAACTGCATCCCAGTCGCCATACAAGACCTGATAGAACCCTCATGGACCCAAGATTTTCCCAGAAAACAATCATGTTTGGTGGAGGAAAAATCATGGTTTGTTGTTACAGCCAGTATGGGGGGGTGAGAAAGATCTGCAGAGTGGATGGCAACATCAACAGCCTGAAATATCATGAAGTTCTTGCTGCCGACTCATACTGCTGCTCCTTCTCTTACTCCTGTCTCAACATCACAAAAGCGAAAGCAAAGAAGGTGAAGGTACTCCAGGATTGGCCGACCCAGTCACCTGACATGAACATTATTGAGCATTTCAGGGGTAAGATGAAAGAAGAGGCTTGGAAGATGAAACCATAGAATCTTGATGAACTCTGGGATTCCTGTAAGACTGCTTTCTTTGCCATTCCAGATGATTTCATCATCAAGTTATTTCAGTCATTGTCAAGACGTATGGATACAGCCCTCCAAGCTCGTGGGAGTCTACGCAATACTAATTCTTTTTTCCAAGGCACCATGAATTTATGTTCTAATATTATGGTGGCATATTTGTGTATTCAAAATAAAGTGTATGTATAATTTCCACATTTTTTTTCAATGCGACAAGACTTTCGTCCAAGCAAACTCTGACCTTTCTGTACTAATTAAATAATAAAATTCAATGAATGACACAAAACTCTATTTTGGTATATTTCACATAATCTAGAGGGCTCTGCCTTTCATATAAGCCATTTTTTGATTCTAACTGATCAACTACAAGTCAGTTTAGTATTTGTAGTTCCTACAACTTGGATAAGTGACAAGACTTTTGTCAGGCACTGTACATGCCCAGCAGCCTGCCTTGTTTCCTCTTTCCAGGTGGCACCCATCTCAGCGCAGCATGTGGATGCCTGGTCTTGTTCATCCTCTGGACATGGCCCAGCCATCTAAAGCACCTCTGCTTCAACTCCTCTGTGATGCTGTTGGATGCCTGTACACCTGCTGACTTCCCTGCTCGTAACAAGCCGTTCCCATTGGATCTTGTGGATACAACAGAGACGGCGTACCTCGAACCCTCTTAGCCTGCTCTCGATCTTATTGTTGGTTCTCCACATCTCGGATGCTTGGAGAAGAACTGTGCAAACATTTGACTTGTAAGTCTTCACCTTGGTTCTGGTCTTCAGGGCTTTTCACTTCCAGACCTTCTGTAATCTGCTGAGGGCCTGTGTTGCTATAGGCCGATTCTGGCAGAGATCTCCTTGCTGATGTTGCTATTGGCGGAGTTGTAGCTGCCCAGATATTTTAAGTCCTGCACCTCCTCAAGCTCAGTGCCGCGCAGCCCGTTTTTGGCCATGCTTCTGTTCTTGAGTTTCATCACCTTGGTCTTGTCTGTGTGAATCTTGGGCCCAACACTTCTTGTAGTCTTGTCGACCTTGTCTCTGGGTGTGCGAGAGAAGGGCGATGTCACCTACAAAGTCACAGTTCTCCAGTCTGGAAGTCAGCATCCACACGAGTCCCCCCTGGTTAGTCCCTGGTGGCGTTCCTCATCACCCAGTGAATGACGACAAGGACCGGTCTTGACATGGAACCACACACTTCGCTGTCCATTGTGACTGGCGCAGCATTAGTTGTTGGTGTAGATGTCTTTCAGGATATCGACGATCTTTGCTGGAAAGCCATATGCTTCCAGGATTCTCCATAAGGACAAGTAGTGGATGCCATCGAACGCGTTTTCAAGGTCCACGCAGTTGACGCACAACGGTGAGCTCCGCTCAAGGGACTGCTCAACTATGGTGCACAAGACGAAGGTCTGGTCTGTACAAGTCACATAAGGTCTTATGATAAACGGTCACAAATTTCTTGCGTGCACAACATCTCCTGAGGCAGTGAGGGCATTTTCACCAAATCTAAGCTAGTGACTCCTTACAGAGGGCACATGAACTGATCAAAGTTTTGGAAGTCAGTGGGTCATAGGACAAGGTCACAAGTCTTATGCACTGTCCGTCACAAATATCGTGTGTGCATGTTATCCGCTCAAGGAGGGGAGAGATTTCAACCAAATCACACAGTGTATACATTTCATATATTTCAAGACTCATTTAATTTCACTTATGTGTCACTACAGGCACACATTCCATCCAAATACAACCACTTTTTAACTTTTAGAATTTTACTTTTTTTAATATTATTATTATTTCTGCCAGTCCTGAAGCCTACAGAATTTTCCATTCAAAGATAATGCATACAAAGAAAATGAAGTTTGACTCCACTGGAGCATATTTATTTAAAAAAGCAAATAAATAAAATATAAATAAAAAGATAAGCCAAAAAAAAGAAAAAAAACCTCAGCAATTATTCATCAAAGTAAAATGCTATCACTGCCTGTGAAGATGCATGTCGGCACCGTGGATTGACACTGGCTGCAGAGGATGCAGTGCTTCCCCCTCACCACTACACTACATCAGCTGACTGCTGCCTCAATGTCAAATTCCCATAATAATGAATGAGTTAAGGAAACATGTAACTCATCCGTTTGTGCTGTTCTGCTTGCAGTATTCACGCAGAATGGCACACAGATTCTGTCAGAAAATGACTTCGAAAAACGACTGTTGAATATTTAGAGGATAGTTACACCGAAAATACCAGAAACAAACCAGTTAAGCGTTCATATTGTCGTGCTATTTAAGTACATGTGAATGTCCCATGTACTCAATTTGCCGCACTGGAAACACAAGGCTTAAGCTCAGGCTAGGTTTGTGCGGTTAACGTGGTTTAGAGTTCGTTGGAAACATCAGAACAAGAGATGCACCGAATTTTCGGCCTCCGAAAATTTTCGGCCGAAAAAGGCAAAAAAAATGCATTTTCAGTTTTCTGCCGAAAGAATTTTAATTCCGAAACAATAAGCCAAAACAGAATGTTGTGATGACGCAAGCAAAAACCGCGGCCAGCACGCGCCTGTCTGTTAAATCAGGGGACGCGCACCACCGTCACCACGTTCTGGCGCTAAAGTCCGCGAGTGCTGAATTGCAATTTCTGTTTGACACTGTCCTGATGCAAAGGATAGCAGCTGGTGTTGTGTCCGATTCGGTTGCACATTAAATACGTACCACATAAAAATGCAAAGCAAAGATATCTGTAAAAGGCAGAGAGTATTCATAGACAATGGCAATATATTTTCAAGGCATTTGTGTAACATCAGTATTCCATAATGTAACTACAACCCCTGGAAAAATATGGAATCACTACACATGGATGTTAACTTACCTTTTTTCCTCCATAACAAAGAAGCAAATAACACATATGATAAAACAATTATTGTTTATTAGCTTGACATGCAGGCGTCATTTAACATTTCACTTTGAAAGCGAAGGCAAAACACGTGACAAACGCGGAAATTGCGGGAGATGGCAGAGTATTGGAATGTATCGCTTTACAATGCGTCATCTCATCTGTGATGCCTTTCGTCAGAACAAAATGCTTCATCGGCATCTGTAAAGTTATTCTCCGCGCAATTTTGGTAGAAAAGGGGCAGTATAACTTTCTCAAGGGGAATTAGGGGAACAGAATTGGACACAATTCTGCCGCTGCTTCTAATTTTGCTACGAAACGGATCACAGACCAAGAAATGAATTTCATAAATGCAGCAGCTTCGGTGAACAAATGCAACCTAGTTTGAAAGGAAAGGCAACACACAGTATATTTATCAAGCTACCTAAAACAACACACGGTTCAAAAACACAATCTGAAGACAATCTGTTTCAGTGATGGATAGTGAAGCCTGTTTCCTAGCGATAATGCAGAAGTGATTTGTCTTTCGCAGAGACTATTCTCTCTGACCAATCAGTGGGCTGCTGTTGTTGTCACGCAACATATTTTGCAATTTTTCAGCAGCCAGTAATAGGCTAGTGAGTTATAGGCCTGTAGGTTAGTCATGAGTGGGGCCAAGTTAAACATTTTATTTATTATTTTATTTTATTTTATATTGTGCTTTGTTGGAATGTCAGTGCTAAATAAATATTTTCATAATTTTGTAATAGATTAATTTTTTGAAGCGTGAATGTTAATTTATGCCATTGAATTGCTTGACTTTAGTTAGGTAAGTACACAGTCATAGCCATAAATGCAACGGTACTAAAAATTGGCATAATTTCTTTTGGCGTTTCGGTTTTCGGCCAAGTGTTTCTCATTTCCGGTTTCGGCCAAAAATTTTCACTTCGGTGCATGCCTAATCAGAACCCATAGAATCAAATGCATACCAGCAAAGTCTTTCTGACAGCATCACAAGCCAATTGCAGAGAGGAAAATACATTGCAAGTAAGCTGAATGCTAAGGACCTGAGATCTTTGAAGCAACGCCCTGGAAGAAAACATGCTTGGAGTCTGGAAGATCTAGCTTCGTTATAACATGGAAACATTGAGCTAACAATAGCAAGCGCAGATTTACCCTCAAAAGAGTTTATTACAAGATACTAAAGGTAAGAACATTTTTTGCTCATCTCTGCGGACTGTAAAGTGTATGCCTGCTGTTCTTTGAGTGTGGTGTCAGTTTTAAATGACAATTTGTTAGATTCTGTGGACTTTACCCTTTCATTTGAGGGATAGTTTGCATAGCACTAATTCAGGAGAAATGCTAGTGACTCAGCACTGATGATTTTATCCTATGTTTGACTCCCTGCTTATTTACTTTCTAGTTGCTTGAATTGTGTTCGGTTGAGGTAAAAATGGTCAACAAGCTTTTTGCCAAGTTTCTTCGCATAAAGTGGATTAGCCTCATGACAATGTTGCGATCAGGAAACATGCTGTACTTATTATGCGTAAAGACCCCCCCTGTACCGGGAGCGTTCGGGTTAGTTAGCCGAACAGTTTCAAGTTCTTGCAACATGAAAAATAACTACTTTGTAATGTATTAGCATGCGAGTGAAGGTCATTGGAATCTAAACTAGGAGAAGGACCCCAACAAACTAAACATCCACCCCTCCCTCCCCCAACCTACCCACCCACAGTAAAACTTCAGTTAAACAAAATTTGCAGTTGCTGTCCAGTTTTTAAAAAATGCAAATCTGGAAACCCCATCTTTCCGTAGGCTACATACACAACGTGCCAGGAAATTATTCTGGAGTAGAATACAGACTACTACCCCAGCACAGTGTGATCACAGTTGTAGTGATTCACAAACAGATATGGATGTTTGCAGTAGCAATCTTGGCACTCAATCAGCCGTGCAACAGAGGGAGAGGCCAAAATTTAGGCCCTTTACACCGATATCAGAGCTGCATGTACTTCCAGTGGCCCTGGAGGGACAGAGGTCACTGTGACCGATGGTTAAAAACAGTTTTACTGCAGACAGTCAAAGCAAGACAGTGCAGAGCTTGCAGTTTCCGGCCGCAGTCCTCAACAATTATGCCACCCAACCAGCTAGAAATGACAACCTTAATAAAAACAGAATAAAATGAAATAAAAAAACTAATACATTCTCTTATTTGTAGCTGCACTTTCCATAAAAATCCCAGTAAAGTTTACTGACCAGCCAGAGCAGATAATCACATTCTCCACCCAGCAGTTCCCAGATCAGATGCATAGCTGCTGTATATAACAACATTTATGGCACATTCTGGGATAATACATCTTTCTTTTTCTCAAATAGAAAACTGTAAATAATGTGAGCAACAACTGAGGTAAATATAACCCCCTCCCCCTAACAGTGAAGTCTCACAGCTATTGAAAAAGTAATAGTGATAAAAGAAGATGACATTGGGTCTCATTCATGAAACGTGAGCAGAACGAGTTTGTGTGTAAACTGTTCGCAGACGGAAATTTACGTGCATCTCCATGGAGTTACATTAGGGTCAAAAGTTTTGTACTTGAAAAAATTAAATTTGAAACTGAAAATTCATGTGTTGATCTTGAATTTTGAAAAATATAGCAATGTATTCAAAATAAAAATAAGTGTATGAAACGTTTTTTCAGGTTAAATATAATTTTGATTCACTTTGGTAATTCTTTAGAATAAATTATCTATTTTCACTTTTCACTTCCATATATATTTTGCCATTTGAGGTCTGATTTTTTTCAGTTGTTTTATCTTTTCAGATTCAGATCTTATTTTTTCAGTTTCAAATCTAATTTTTTCAGTTTCAAACCTTTTTTTCAGTGTCAAATCTGTTTTTTGAGTTTCAGACTTTTGACCCTGATGCAGCGTGGGGGGGCGTGGTATCAACTGAGCTGGGCGTGGAATCATGAGTGACAGCTGAACAAAAAGGCTTGGAACCTTCCCCAGTGACAGTGCCTTCAGGAACGTGGGAACTAAAACAAATCTAACTCAACACTTATAGATGCCAAATTCATGTGATTGGCAGTGTAAGAATTGATGCCAGTGACAAACTTCCATTTGAAAATCTGTTTTAGACAGTACTGAGCACCAATTGCGGTATAAGAGCGATCGATTATGCCAGATTTTGCAGTTCAACAGCCACATTTTAAGTGCTGATATGTCCAATATCCACATAGCGCTGTGAACGCAGCGTAGTGCCCGCTGGGCTTGCAAAGATGACGTCCGGCCGGTCGGGTCAACATGCTGGAGCCCATACATCCAACACACCAGTGAGACATTTTAACTAGGTACGTTTTGGCAGGGCTTCCGCCAAACAGCGCGATTGCGAGATTCCTGCAAAAACCGCCCTAGCGCCCGCAAGAAAAAATAGTCAAAGCGGGCCATTCCTGCACGTTTTCAGTGAATTAAGCCGCTTGCACACTGGACGCGAAACAAATTTTTAGCACGACAGATTATATTGACTTTGAACGTAATCTGTTGTGTGAAAAATACGCTTCGCGGCCAGTGTGTAAGCAGCTTAATTCGCTGAAAACGTGCAGGAATGGCCCGCTTTGACTATTTTTTGACAAACGTCTGCAGTTGATAGCTCGTCCCATGAATAACAAAAGGTCGTAAGTGACTTTCCTGATGAAACTTGTTTTTCTGCACCACGCTGTAGTACTTTGTGGTGCAGAAAAAAACTGGTTTCATCAGGAATGACACTTGCGACCTTTTGTAATTCATGGGATGAGTTGTGACTCTGAGCCTCCTCCTCCTGTGGCTGATGTTTTTTTTTTGTGTGTGTGTGTGCCTTATGCGTTTCTTTGCCTCCAGTTTCATGTCAGACCATTTACGCTTCACCTCGGACATGGTTCTTTGGACTACAGAGACAACATTAACGGCATCCGTCTCCTCCCTCCAGGCCTTCTCTTTGCCTGTCCCTGTCACACCACTGCTAACAGATGAAAATAAAATGTTTTTTCTTAACGCCACCCAACATTATTTCTCTCTCCACTTCGGAATAATTCTTTTTTTCTTTCTCTCTCTTTCTTTCTTTGCGCTATGACTGACAGGTCGACTGGATGCATCTACACCTCCTATATGGTGGTCATTGGCAATTCATGGGTGGGGATTTTTGCTAATAGCTGATTACCGGGAGCGCGCCGTCACTTTACGGTGGATTGGCATTCATGATCATACACACGTTTATGATCAGATCTAAGTTTCCCACGGCATTCATGAATTCAAAGTAGGTTTTTAGTGAAAATCTACGCACAAATTTACTAACGTTTCATGAAAGAGACCCATTGTCACTTATGTCCTCACCACCGTGGAATCACTTTTTCAAACCCAATCAAGCTCACAACTAGTGACACACACACACAAACACACACACGCACGCACGCACACACGCACGCACGCACGCACACACACATGCACACATGCACACATGCACACACACGCGCACACACACGCGCACACACACGCGCACACACACACACGCACACAAACACATAAATTCATTCATTTAGGTAAAGTAGTCTCTTATAAAACCTCTCCCCACTTATCTGGACAGACGGAAGGACAAGTTCCAATGCAATGTCCCCGGCTCCAATTCGTGACGAGAGTTCAGAACAGCTCCACATCCCTTGTGCACAATACAATCCAAAAAATAGACTGAATATGCTTTTAGTGAAAAAAGTAGCCTCAAAGTCAAACCAAACACACTGACACACACACACACACACACACACACTCTTCCTCACATACTCTCTTTCACTGAAACACACACACGCCCGCCCACGCACGTAAACACACATGCACACACATGCACACAAAAGCGCTCTCTCAAGCACATTTACACAAACACACACATTCACACAAGGGTCAATGACGTGACATTGTCAAAGTACACTACTTTTGTTTAAAAACATTTTAAATGATTCATAATAAGTGTCATTTTATTCTATAAAACCTGTTTAATGTCAACATACTTCCAGTTTATCATATTTATGTTTTTGCCATCTCAAACCCTCAAAATTATACATGACGCAATTGACCGAGCAAGTTAACACTATGTGAAATGTATTAAATATGTCATTTAAAATATGAATTAATATAATATTAACATGGGGGCATAATTTTACATTGAAACCCTTTCAAATAACCAAAGTACAATAGTTTAATTGTTCTTAAATTGTTTGGAAAATCAAAATACCCACCCCCTGCAATAAAGAATCCATACGTTACTTTTAATACCCAGCTCAACTACAAAATATTAATGTTTTAGGCAGAGTAGACACTCTCAGGTAAACTTACTAAAATATCACTTCGAAAAAAAAGAGGGAAGTGTGTGTTTATTTTTTTCCAAGAAACTTTCGGTTGCGCCATCTGACATTTCTTGGCTGGTGAAATTGCAAATACATTCTAAAACTGTACTACAACCCCATAAATGTTGTGCAAACTTTAAGACTTTTTTAAACACACTCTTCCAACTTCAAATAAATGTATTCTGTGCATTTTTAACAATTTATATAAAAATAAAAACATTTTGAAAAGGCTTATTTGTCATTGACCCACGCACATACTTTCTGGCTTATGTCCGACTGAGCAACAAAAGAAACTCAAGTTAATACAACACTGACCAGAAACTTAGAATTTGTGTACTAATCATAACATATATTTATTTTATCTTTTATTATTTGAGCATGCACATTTGCAATCACGTCTCAAACATTTATTGGTTTGCAGTCACATTGACTGGGTAACCAATGCGAGTGCATAAACCAGCTAACTGGTGTTTCCTTGGATGCTTAATACACAAATGGCTGCATCTTTTCACCCGACAGCTTGGGAATTCGTGTTCCTCAGAACACTATTAACTGGTAAAGAGGAAGGGCAGACGAAGGTCATTCACACATACTGAAATACGCCTTCAATGTAAAAACACCACTCCTTACAGACTGCACTTAATTCTCCACTGTCCCTCACTGTGGCTACATGTAACAGGGTAGGGGCCAGGCAGCCATTAGTCTACTGGAGAGTTTAGCTCAGCTAAACTTGGAGATCATTAGCCCAGCGAATGAGACCCTGGATTAGACCACACAGGAGGGGGTAGATGCAGACAGACAGCCACTAGCCTCTCTGCAGCGGCCCAACAGGCTGCTCCACTCCAGACCAGCGCCTTTTCACCGGCCTATAAATATCCCACCACACAGCGGGCCCTGTTTAGACAGGTTTAATGTTTAATGTTCCCTTCATGGCTCCTGTGGCAGTGTTTATACATTTAATGCACAAAATAATAGGTCTGTTGAGTTCACAGGATTTTCATCGATGCATTTTGCGCCTCAATATGCCATGTCATTTCTATATTGTTTCCATTTTCTGAATCACCTAACGGTCACACAGACGGATACCGCGTAGCACGCTAACCAGCAGAATAAGATGTGCTGTTTTTTTAATGAACAAAAATGAATTATGAATTTCAACTATAAAATGCCATCAACCCTTCATTTCAAAGTCCCAAAGGGTAGTGTGGAGGGGGATAATCTCAATAGTAATTTACTGTTGAGTAAAAAACTGTCCTTAAATCTCATGAAAGCATCAAGCAGAGTAGCCAATGTACCTGAGATATTGAGTCATCGCACCAGCTCGCCTCGCTGTGGTTCATTTTCTGCGGGGGCAGAACGCAGATCAGGGTTAATGTTTACGGCCTCTCCGCATGTCCCGGACTCCCAGCGCATCATTATTCAGCAGCCGGGGAACGGGAGAGGATCATGTGGGCCGATGCAGCAAGCGAGTACAAAACCACCATCGGCGGAGAGCTGGGGCGATGACATCATCCCTGCAGAGCTGGCTCACATGGTGGTGGTAGGGAGGGGGGGGGGGGGGGGGGGGGGGGGGGGTCACATCACTGTCCTGTACATTACGGCAAATTATTTTATTGCAGAACTACTGCAGGACCGTCCCACAGTGATTTAGCTTTACTGCAATCTGTATTCTCTGTCTCGCATTATAGCAAATGGCCACTGATGGCAGCACTGATTGCTTTTGCAATTAGGGCCGTATTTGAATATGCAGCATATGCAGCACAGAGCAGTCCGTTGTGTTTGGAATAGTAACACTGCTTCAGAAAATGGCTGCACGTCTCAAATGGTTCACACAATATGTAAGTACTTGCAAATCATGCTGAAAAGTCTGCATGTGCTCACCATTTGGAAAAACACGGTGCAGGAGTCACCCAACCAAAACGCAAAATGGTCTTACCATCCAAATACTAATGAGCTACTCTATGTATGCACATAATTTCAAGGAATAGTGAAGAATTGTATTCCAGGCACACTGGTGACGGTACATTTGCGGACCGTTATTTTTGATTTTTTGGTCACGCCTGGCTCTCCTCACAGATTGGTGCCTCTTAGTAAGGAGTTTGCCCTCAGCTAATTCTGGCCAATGGGGCACTTCAGTGTGCAGCAAGTAGGTAAATATTCATCAGGCCTTTTGGGTCCCTCAGGCGGTGAATTACTGCTAAAGACTTCCAGTGCCTGCTAATGTAGCACAGGCGGCAGGGCACAGGGAAATGGGTAATGGATAACCAGTGCTTTGCTTGTCCGGTAATTCTTCCATCAAAGCACCCCCTGCAGAGACGGGAGAAGGCATCGCTCCTCTCAGCGCATAAAGATGCCCGGCTCCCCAGGGAAATTTGATGGGGTCATACACATTCACAATTCAGACAGCCAGAATTGCTTATTACAATTTATTTTGCACCATTTTGGGATAACTTCTTTACTGTAATCACCCCCTAGTTTGTGTTTGCTTGTATTTATAGTATTACTCTGCTGTAGAAGACTTCGCTTACACCAACTGTTTAGTTAACACATTTATGTTTATGATCATGTATACTGACGCTTTATATGAACTAGACAGTCCGGTTGACCGCGACCTCATATGTGTAGACCCCGAAAGCTCGCTTCTCCCCTTTGTGGTGCATTATTCTGCCAATACTGTGGCCACGGCAACCAAAATCGATAAGTGTCATCAGTGAAGTATAACACGTCCAAGCCAAATATGAAAGCAATCAGTCAAAAATTACAACCGGTGCAGCGTCCACAAGGAAGTGTCTGCGGAGCGGCTGGGCGGCAGAGACGACAAGCATGAATCTGTAGTAGCCGCCCAACTTCATCTTGGGGCTAAAATAATACCTGTCTGATGCATGTTGTGTAGCCATGGCAAGCACCTTCCCGATGCACTTATTGTATGTCCCCTGGCTAAAATGGTCTGCCAAATACATTTAACGTAATGTAATGACTCACTCACTGTTGAGACCCCGTAACTGTACAGTACTCTCATCACATAACGCAGCTCAGGTACCCTCCACCTGCTCCTTGAACCTGGACTCTTTTTGTCAGTTCTCAAAAGCCATGCAATTATTTTTCACTGGGAATTTATACACACTCCAGGGTACAGATAATGAAGCAAAGAGATTGAAATTCTGTGAAGCTGCAGTTGTTTGCATCTTGTCTCAAGAGCAGGACAGCATGAAGAAACTCAGTCACGCACAATCAAAAAACAAACCACCCAGAATTTATAGGTTCCTTACTGTATTAACACGTCCATCTGCTTCTCAAAAACTCAGCTGCTTCCTGCGTGACCCAGAAATCCCTTCTCTGCCATGGTGATGATTGTCCCCATGGCAACAGAGTCAGGTAGATGTTCCCATTTTCACAGAATGACACAAAGTGTCATGCATGCACTGTACTGCAGGACAGGTAGTGTAGATTATTTTTCCGGCTCGGTAATGCGTGTGCTCGCCCACGAGAGCCTGTATGTGTGTGTGTGTGTATGAGTGTGTGTTTGTGTGTCTGTACACAAACGTACAACAGCCTTACTGTGCAGCACTGCACACTTTTGTGCAGGTGATTTACAGTGTCCTTCGCGCGGCCTTGGTCACAGTCGTCTGAGATTCAGCTCACGTACGCTTCAGTCCCACTGTCTTCCGGGAACGACGGTCCCCATTACGGCACAGATCACCTTCAGCTAACAACAAACAAGCCAGCTCAATGAGCAATTACAAAACGTTCAAGATTATCTATTTCGTATGGGACCTTGCGAAGCTCATGACAACGCAAGCAAACACTGTTTATTTTCTCATAAATTATTTGTCTAACAGTCGGATGCAGTCACTTGGGGTTTCCAGTTTCCCATGCATTGGTGTAAGCAGTCAGGACTCCACTTTCGCTGCACTGAGGAGTGAGTCTGGCTTACCCTTCATAAAATGAGCATGAAACAGGCAAGTATGACATTCAGTGGTAACCATACCACACCAATATGACTGCAGAAAGAGTGAAACTTGTTGGTATTCCGTACATTGACGAAATTAACCAGCTAATCAGTCCCCACTAAGCCACATCAAAATACTGATCAGTATTCAGAGAGAACAGCGCTTGAGACAATTAGTGCAGCAAATGCTGAACTCAATGCCTGAAACAAAGACCAATCCACAGACAAAAGCATGCACGCATGAACGCCAACACACACACGCGCACACACAAATACAAGCAAGCACGCACACAAATACAAGCACGCACATGCACACACGCACGCGCCAAATTGTTGGTGCGAAAAATCAGTTTCTTCGAGCCCGCTGATCACAGTCTGTTGCGAGAGGTGGGGCTTGTGGGGGTTGGATAAAAGATCACGCTCACCGTTTGTTTCTGCAGAAAAAGCTCCAACCTCGCGCATCGAGCGCTGGAGGCAACCCAGATTTTTAATGCTCCTCATGACGTCTCCGTCACCCCAGCCTGCTGTGCGACACTAACTCAGACCCCTTTTACTGGAAATCTTTACGCCTTCCCACAATCCCTTGCTTGACATCTGCCCTTTGCCCCATTACTCTCTCTCCTTTCCATCTCCAGCAAAATTATAAGTCAGTTCCGTACAAGCCAATCGACAGCTGACCTCAGCTAGCCATTCGGAATTTGCAAATGAGAGTTAGAACTCGAATACCTGTTAAGCGTCGCCACATGCTCACCCGCCTAAACGCTGGAAATTTTATGTTTACCTCTCAGTTAAAGACAGATCTATCAAACAACTAAAAAATACCTCAAAGCATAAAAATTCTGCAACACAATAATTCCTCAGAAAAAAATTGCGTATTTTCACTTGATGAAAATGACAGAACTACAAAATATGTATTATAGGATTGCGTAGAACTATATTTTATGAGAGGGAGACCTTGTTTTTGCAATACACTGCATGTAAAAATCAAACATTAAATCATCTATGGCAACCTGTGGTTACCTCATCATTTGCTAAACACTGAACTGCCCCAGGTGATCACAGAAAAGGCATTTGGGGAGAAACTCCCCGTGATCATTTATATGTTTGCTTGACATTCATTAGGACGAAAACCATGAACCAGGTTTCCTTGAATTTCTGTTAAGTTTAAACGGATGCAGTGGTGTCCAGGGGCTGTAGTTTTTTGAGAGTGAAAAGCCAAAATGTCTTATGAGGTGTCTCAGGTCACTCCAAAGAGAGAGCCCTACATTTTGCCCTTAAATAATACAGCCTCTGAATGCTGCTATTACTTCAGCTGGTCAACACTGGTAAACAGAGGAGGTACTGAGGCCAAGGGTATCCATGCCTTGGCCAGCCCTCCCCAGTAAAACAGTGATTTTTATTTTACCTCAATCTCTTCATTGTTTACAATCTTGTCGGTTGGCTACAATTACCAACACCCAACCAAACAGTGATTCTGGTAGAGTATGGTTATGCCACGCTATACATTGTACAGAAGCCCCCACCCCCCTACAAAAAAAATGAAAAAACTTCTTTCCAAAGAAATATCAAAATTTGACTACAACAGATCCTAACAAAACACCCCTCATTGGTCATTGGTCGCTTATTTCACAAAATTCCGGCTTTTTGTGCTTTCATGCCTGTAGGCTTCATTGAGCTTCCAGTCATGAGAAAAAGAAATTACACCCTTTCAGTTCTACGGTTTTACATATCAGGACATAGTAAAAAATTAGCTGGTCCGAATCAGGTCCAAAAATTATTTTAATCAAACCTCTGGTGTAAAACAACAAAACAGATTCCACCGTGCCATTATTTATTTTTAAAAATTCAGCAAAAATACAGAATTCATTATTTTGCAGACGAATGTCATACACGTAACACGGCAAAGTGAAATACTGACTTCTCAAAGCTTGAATTTCTTGAGGCCCTAAAGCACTGAACATGAGAGCACTGAGCGGCGGGAGGCCATTGTGTTAAGTGCCTCCGCAGCTGCGGATTTTCAGAGGCACGGTATCTCATCAGGGGCTGAATACAGAAAAGTAAGGGGGAAACCATGTAGTGACTGACCTGGCTCGGTAAAATTTACAGTAAAACGGAATAAAATCGATGGCTTAGCAACATAATTAATCAGAAAAATAATCAGCAATTTAGGATTCCGAAGTTTAGCTAATGCTTCCTTTCCTTACTCGTAGGTGTAACTTTGAAAACTATTCACATATCAGAGTAAATATTTTCCAAAGACTAGTTAGCAATTTGGGACATAAGAAGTTCATAAATTCCCTTTTCACAATTTGTGTATTTATATGGTGTTAGAGAAGTGAGGTTAACTAATATCAAAACATTTCAATTTGGCGTATCGGTTACAGTAAGATCATTATGTAACCTACAGTGGGTAGATAAGTTGCATAGTGCTGTCACAGTCAATATCTAATCCCCTACCATTTCACCATGGACATAAAATAAATCAATAAACAAATAACCAAAGTTGTTTTGGAGGTTACATGCTTTGTGATGGCAAGAATTAGTGGAATGATATCTTAACCATAATCAAACTGCTTTTCTGGAAGCTGGGGGCAGGACTCTGATAAGCGATTTCGCTTCCCCCGCAACCCTTTCGGTCATGATACATGTACAATCATGCCGAAATAAAAAGGAAAAAAAAAAAAACGACTCTCATGAACAGAACAAATTCATCACAAAAAAGCTATTTTTTATGTTAAACATTTGCCGAAAGCTTGAAAAGACAAAATTTAATCAATCACCTCAAAACCATCATCAGTCTGCTTCACTCATTTAGACGATGGTGTGATCTCATCATCGCAGATCTAACAACTCTGAAAACCGTTAAAGCATCTACTCCGCTTCACACAACATGCTGCTCAAAAATGTGTCACATTTGGTACCATAATGTGCAGTAATGATTATACACCACTACTTTGGTCCAAAAGGAGTCTGAATATATTACTTTTCTATCATTTCTGAGGGATGTGAGGCTGTAGCCTGACTCCGCCAGCCTTCGTACTTCCGCCTGATTTCATTTCGCTTCATAACTCAGTCTGGTCACTCGGAGCTCTGCCTCATTTACCACGGCAGAAAACACACCGGACCAAGCAACGAACAGAAGGCGTGGCCGAGAGCCATGATGTAGCCGCTGTGCCGAGTTTGAAAATGTAGTCTCCGAAATCAACAATGGCCACGAACATAGATACACGGGAGGCCATTCGCTCTGTCGTGGAGAAAATCCCCGGTATCAGCGACTTATGGCCACGTCAAGATGAATGTTTGGTTAGTTTTTTTGCATGGAAATTATGTTGTAGTACGACTCCCTACAGGTTTCGAGAAAAGTTGTCATATCCACTAAATATCCATCATGAAACATATGAAATAGGCACCCTGTTCATCTCTGTGAGAGAGCTGAACCACCACAGTTAGCTTGTAGCTTCTAGTGTCATATTGCTCATGAATTTCACACCATTTAAATTAGCAGCGCACTTTTTAAAAGCCGTGTTTTTGTTCACGTCAGACCTCTTCGTTGTTTCATTGTTGTTTTGTCATATCCATGAATGAGATATGTCTGAGGCAGCCAAACGCTTACAGCCAAACTAAGTCACTATAAAATTTGATGGCGAGCTCGGTATGATGTTAGCGCAAGTATGGTTAATGGTTCAGTTTTTGTGTCAACGCAGATTTCTTCCTAATGTGAATAATGCGTTATGCTTGCGATTCTGACGTTGGTTTCGGGTCTCTTACGTTTTTTTTTTTTTTTTTGATAGCAGCAGTATCTGGAGGAAAGACGATAGCTCAACAGTTTTGTTTCTAGTAAAGAGAACAGAAAGAGCACCTTTGGTTCTTTTAAGTGAATGAGTGAAAATTTGGTAGGTGGGCATATGTATGGGTACAGTATTAACTTTAATCTACTAATCAGTTTGTTTTCGCTGCATTCCTGGTATGAGGGACTGTATTTTTAGCGGAAGTACCAGGCAGCCGAGCTGGCGCATAACATACGTCATTACCAAACGTTAGTGATTAGTTTACGGGTACACCAATGATTTTAAACTTCAGACAAGCGCCCACCCACCAGGAAATAAACACTTGTCAATGACGACTGCCCAGACTCTGTGTACGAAGCAACACAAAGTAGCAGAGTCTGGTTTTACCAGGCTAGTGAGGCTGTGGCTTTTCCAGTATATAAGGTGACATGAACTTTGAGCAGTGTCACAGTGTTAAACATGATGGCATGAAGGAAGGAGCTCTCGGAGAAGTAAAAATGGTCTGATTGATCGTGTTCCTGCCAAGAGCTGGCAACATCAAAAAAAAAAAAAAAAAAAAAGACAAGCTAGCTAAAAAATTCAAGTACTGGACACCAATGGACAGGAAACAAGTCCTGTGGACTGATGAATAAAAATTCTAAATTTTCTCACCTAAACGGAGAACTTATTTGCACTGTGGAGTTGGAGAAAAAAAAAACTGTTTATCCTCTTCAGTAAAGCATGGAGTTGGTAATATTATGGTTTAGGCTTCAGTCTTCTCAAAAAGAGCTGGTGATCTCATAAAAATCAATGGAATCATGGATCAAAAAAAGTATCACAGCATTCTTATGAGGCATGCATTGCCATCGGGAAAGAGACTGATTATTCAGGAATTTTATTATAAACAAGATAATGACCCCAAACACACTTCTAAGTTGCGCAAGAATTATCTCAGTTGGAAAGAAACATCTGGAGACATAAGAGTTATGACTTGGCCTGCACAAAGTCCAGACCTTAATTCTGTTGAGCAAATCTGATGCAACATTGCAAGAATCTCCTTGGAATGAACTTCAAACCATATGGAATGGTTTAGCGGATGAGTAAATAAAAATATGTGAACACTATGACAGAAAGATAAAAATCTGTAATCAAAGCAAAGGGTGGCCACACTAGATACTGACTTTTTCTCTCGAAAAAGACAATTTTTTGGTTTTTTCTATATATTGTTATCCGTTCACTTATTTTCATCTATATGATCCAATATTACATGAAATAAATACTTGAATAGTATTTGGTTTCTGATTTATCTTCATTTCGTTAAGTGTATAATCATCACTGCACACTACCGTACCTCATATCACTTTTTCAGCACTGCTTTTGCTATGATCTCATAAAGACATTAATATAATTTTCAACACATAACTCAGGTCTTCCAGTTCATACACCTTTACATAATTGATAGAGAGCAGGGTGATGTTGCTGTTGGAGTAGATGAAATTACATTTCTGGTCATTCTGGCCATTGGAAAATGCAAATATTTCCTTTAAAATAGATTTGTGATTAATAGCTTTAAGCTGCAGGTGAAAAAAAAAAAAAAGATCTGACAGTCTCCTTCGAAGTGTTTGTCGCAATAAAAAGTAAGCAAGCTGAAAATCATGTGCAAGTGATATTAAGTTAACCTGCACAGGAAAGAACAATTCAACAGAGGCGAAATTGAGATGGAAAATGCCATGGATAACCTGCTGGCATTATTTGTATCAGGAGCAGCAGGAAAAGGATGAGGAACTGAAGGCGCAGGTGGCTGAAGCCAAGGCCATTATTTCAAATTTCATCTGTCAGCATCAACAAACACCACGAGTACTAACACGTCCACAGCTGTGGAAAATACGTTTTGAAAAAGTATATTTCAACCAAATAAAGATTTATGACTAAATCATGAATCGACATCAAGTGAAAACTGGGTATATAATAAATACATGGCTTTGGAAAATTTAATTGATGTTATTTTTTTCCTTAAATTCTCAGGGAAAAGATGCAGAACCTAGGAAATGTAGAGATAGATCAAAATTACCAAACAGACCTTCAGACAGTGAGAACAGAGCCAGGAGTCAGTTAGGGCAGAGCAGAAATGACACAGAATCAAACAACATCAACAATAAGCTCAGAAAAACTTGAGGCAAATTTTCAGAATCCAATCCAATAATGGCTTTTATGGAGGGTCACAATGCCAAAAACATCTTGAACTTTCCATATTGTGATATCCTGAAAGGCTTCCATTCTAAAGTAGAAAGAAAAGTGGCACAGAGTACCATTTAGCTTTTTAATGGTTGATTTATAACTGCCTCATGGCAACCCAGGCAAACTGACAATTCTGGCCAGATATGTGCACTTATAACATCAGAGTTATAGAGCAACATAAGTTTGTTCAGACAAAAAAAAGCTCTGGTTTCAGGAAGTGATGTACAACGTAGCCCATGTTCTCACTTGATCCACTTTCTATTACATACAAATAATAATAAAAAAAAAAACATTTTAAACCTTAAAATTAAAACATACCCCAATACAACACGCAAAAAGACTTGCAAGGGACCGAAAGAGAGACACTGACCGGGGATCACTAGTTACCATATCAGTACAGACTGTGGAGTACAGCAAACACTGAACCCTGATCTGCAGTTCGGGGCTAAGGGGCTATAGTGGAGTAACACTGCATGGAGTGGAAATAAGGTTTGCGCCCTCCAGCACCCCAAGGCATTGGTACAGCTTCCAAAAACATGCCCTCTATGACAGAGACAAATCCCATCTGCTCAGATGAAGAGTAAAGGCCGTTTTCCACACAGACACTTAACAGATCAGGCTCGGATCAGACAGTGAGAAGCAAGTCTGCAATTAACTTTCCATTTCTTCTGCAAGCAGGCGCAAGACATTATCCTTCCAGGTCAATTTAAAACTGAAAATTGAGCAGTATATTTCATAATAAAGCGGTATTAAACTAATTATAATTCTATTAAATTTGCCAGCATCCGTAAATTCCAAAATTTAATTCCTAAATAATTTGGTAATTGAATTTCCAAATGTCTTGCTTCACTGGAATAATTGTCCACAGTCTCTGTGACGCAAATACTGAGTTATAAAGCCTAAATAGGCTCATGCATAACAGGAAAAATTGGCATTATTTGTGTTCTGCACAAAGGGGTTAAACTAGTAACACAGATTCCACGACTAGCGCATCATTCTTAACTGACTCAATTTAAAGGAAATGCAGAATGAGGACCAAGTTTCCATTCATTTAGCGAAGAAAAGATCCATCCAGAGGTTTTCAGTACCAGTATCGGAGAAAAATTGAGGTAATTCCATCATCAGAGGGAACTAATGGAGCCAGGTAAAATATAGGCCATCATATTACCATTCTCCAGAAGTACATGCCGAAGGCAGTCAAATCATCAGAAGCACGGTCATAAACACACAACGTACCATTTTTTTGTTGAGACTGAGCCACATACTGTATGGATTGATCACAATGTGCTGAATTTAGAGCAGCAGTTCTACGGTTTCATTTTCTTTGGCGTTTGGCTAAGGTCGTTATAATAGTCGCAGGCCTCGGACTACAGGTGATAGGGGGTACGGCAAAAGTTGCTGTGGTCCATGCTGAAAATATAAGGGCACTACGGCAAATGTGCCTCCATATAAGGGGCACTGCAGCAAAGTCTGCCGCTACCTTGGGGGTACAGCAGCAAATCCACAATGGAGCTTTAGGTCATCACTTCAGCTAATGAAAAGCAAAGGTCCGTAGTCTCAGATGTTCCTCACATAAAGTGACCAATCATCGTGCACTATGCAAATCAAAACCATTCTTGGGGGAAAAAAACCATTCCCCATATTTTTCCCCGCTTGCTGACTTGGAAATTGGCTCAGTATTGAACTGGGACATCGTTTGGGCATCGCTATAATGCTAGTAGCTACAAGCAAAGGACATTCAAATCAAACGCCGGGTCATTGAAAAAATAATCACATTTAGCCATTTTGTCCATCTTCTGTGACTGCCATTTTTGTGACCGGCACACCTGCATCTCTGGCACCAACTATCTGATCCCATAGGTACCCTTATTTTGATTTGGACACTTAGCAAGCAAACTGCTGCTGGATAGATATCTTTTTTAATACAAATATACTCAGCAACAAAAGTTTCTGTGACACTAATATTGTTAATTATTTTTCATAACGCAATTATGAAATTGTCATACATGGTGATATCAGACTGAAACAGTACACGTAAACACAACATTGAAATGGAAATCATGAAAATGCGAGAAAATGACTTTGCACGTGAAAATGTGCGTAAATCATGCTTGTGGATGGCAATAAAAGAGGAGAATTTTTGGAATGTTCACATTGTGCCTGATGAACGACGGAAGCATCACTTATCGAAAACACAGCCATTTCGGATCAGGAACTCTACCCTCTAAATGCCAAGACTGTCTGAAAATGATCGGTGGAGGGCCATCGGGATGATTGAATCCGGAACCTCGCAAAGGGAAGTTGCTCATCGCCTGAATGTCCACCGATCAGCAGACAAGACATGTCAGAGACCGTCCTCGCAGCGGCCGTCCACGAGTAACCACTCCCAGACAGGACAACTGGATTCGAACAACCCATCTCCGAAATCGATTCCAACCTGCAACCATAACTGCAAGAACGATACCTGGTTTGAGGCGACTGTCTGCACAGACAATCCGTCGCCGTCTCCGTCATTTTGGCATTGTCCCACGTCGGCCAGCAAGACGTCCAATACTCACAGTACAACACCGACGACTGCGTCTACAGTGGGCACAACAACATCGACGGTGGATCCAACGTCAGTGGGATCTTGTACTCTTCACTGATGAATCAAGATTCATGCTTAACCGATGTGATGGTCGTTTACGTGTATACCGTCGACGTGGAGAACGTTATGCCAACAACTGTGCTCAGGAATTTGATCGTTTTGGAGGTGGTAGTGTCATGATTTGGGGAGGGATCACGGCTAGAAACAGAACAGATTTGCTTGTTATTGATGGAAATCTGACAGGTCAAAGATATCGCGATGAAGTGCTACGGCCATTGGTGGTACCGTTTTTGATGCAACATGGTCCCGGAATAACGCTGCAACATGATAACGCCAGACCACACGTTGCAAGGATTGTACAGCAGTATCTGATGCAACAACATGTCAATGTCCTGCCATGGCCAGCCAGATCCCCAGACATGTCCCCAATCGAGCATCTTTGAGACGAGATGGATCGACGTTTGCGGCGGTTGGATAACCCGCCAGCTACACTCCAGGAATTGCGACAACGTCTACGTCAGATTTGGAATGACATCCCATAGCAATTTCTGGCACATCTGATTCGGTCCATGCGCGGGAGATGCGTTGCTTGCATCATGGCACGAGGAAGTCACACCCGGTATTGAAGTGTGAAGGTCACAATTGGTTAGACGTCAGACAAGTGCTTCATGACGCATGAAAATGACATTTTTCGTTTTGAGTGACGTTGGCACTGAAAAGTCAGTGTTTCTCCTGTTAAATAAACATATTGATTGCATTGAGATCTTTGCGTGTCATTTATAACATACACATAAATGGTGTCACAGAAACTTTTGTTGCTGAGTATATGTGCATCCCAAGATAAAAGGAACAGCCTCTGTAGATGCTTTTGTGATTGCAGTTCGGATACTTCTTTTTTTAACGTTTATTCGACCAGGGAGAGCTCCATTGAGAATGTATTTCTCAGTTTCAAGGACGCCCAAGGAGAAATGCCAGACAGAATGTTCAGTTGCAAGTGAGAAGGGATCGAGAGAAGCAGCAGTAAAGCCACAGGAGCGGTTCTGTGGTTTAGGGCCTCACTATCAAGCAATGACACAGTTCTTTCCAGCTTCATCTCTCCAGATCATGTCATAATCCCAAGCTCCACCAAGGTACTTAAACTGACAAATTTTCAGATCCCAGTCATGCAAACTACCTTGAGGCGACCCTGCCGCCCTTTTAGAAGCAAAGATTCCTGAAGTTGACCGGTGACTGAGATCAAGGAAACTATGTTATCTGTATTGGAATTTTAATTTTGCCAGACTGATGGACATGCAGACATTCTCAAAACACTCTTACAGCATTCAGTGATCATCCTTAGCAGTTCCTTCAAGGCTAAATTATGTTTTTCCACCTATTTTTAAAGGAAGGGTGTAGTGTAAAAGGCACACTTGCCATTTAAATATTTACAAGGGTAACTAAAGTTAATATACAATTACAAAAATATGATGAATGTACTTCCATACAAAATTCTCAGACACAGTGCCATTCAGAATATAGGGCCGTGGGCAAAGAAGATGTAGCTTGACATTTGTAAATTCAATTGCTACTTATGAATTAAAACTAAAGCAGCAGTTAGGCTTATTTCTTTCTGTTTTACATGAATTATCCAGGATTTCCACTCTGCAAACAAGTCAGTGTATAAAGTTCTTTAAAAATGAGTCTTGATGTGTAGCAGAAAGGCCTACATTATAGTCTCCCGGGAAACAATATCTTATTATTGCCAAATAGCCTGTGACAAATTACCTGCAATGCAAATATTTCTTTTTTTCATACCATTTTCCCCAGAGTCCAACCATACTGTGGAGAGGAGCCAGTCACAAGAACCCGAAGACCACATTACATCGCACAGAGTCAGTGTGCCATGCCTGTCCGCAATCAGTAATTTCAGAGCCAAGACTCCACATACCTGGGTCAACTCCTAGTATAGGTAACTCCAGTCCTAAAACACAGAAACACAGTGTGCTTTTGGGTCATTCTATGCCAAATGAACCAAAGCCTCCAGGGAGTCCCTCTCCAATTTTGCCAATTTTTTTTTCTAAAAATACCTCAGGGTGTCAAACTAAGGAATCCCAAGTTTCGGCTCAATATGGCAAAAGGTTTTCGTGTGAGAGCCATTTCAATTGGGGTATTGCCCCCCTTTTTTTGCACTGGAGAATCACAACATTGGCTTGTGAACATTTTTGGAAGGCTGTAAGTTCTTTCCTAAATAAGATAGGCAGCTGAAAATTGCTGCAGAAGTTAATTTTTTCCCCCGCGTTCAGAATTTGGCATCAAAATTGCACAGTGATTAACCGTTTGGGACCTATGAGCATTTGAAAATAGGATTTAGGTTAAATGGAATTTTTTTTCACATTTTGATGGCTCACTGTGCGGTCGGCTTTATACCTCGACCCAAATATCAAACAGATATGTGATATTTATGTAAAGTAAAAAAATACTGCAGGCAAAAGCAATTACACCAAACACAAAATAAGCCTTCAATGAAAAAGTTATAGGCCTATGAAAATGGTCACAGTATAATAAATGCCTGCAGGACCCTTACTTTTAGGGTGGCGGCCGACCATGCACAATGTTGTAGATGATTAGACAGCTTCATGAAATTTTGACTACTTCCAGATACATATGTTGGTAATATTTGGTAAAAATATTAAGATCTCAGCTCCACTTTTTCAACATAAACTAGATTTTTGAAAAAAAAAAAAAAAAAAAAAAACCGATTCTGAAAGCCAGAGCAAAAATTTACAAGAATAGCCATTTTCAGCTTTCTACCTTATTTTGAAAAGATTTCATAGCCAGCAAAAATGCTCACGAGCCAATGTCGAGATTCACAAGTGCAAAAACAGGGGCAACACCCCAATTTAAAATGGCTCTCACATGAAAGCTATTCAAGATATTGAGCTGAAACTTGGGACTCTATCCCTTGAAACCCTAAGGCATTTTTAGAAAAAAAAAAAAAGGCCAAATCGGAGATGGACCACTCAGAACTTCTCCGAAAACTGATTTATTTGGAATGGAATGACCCTTTCAGAACACTGTCAACTACATTAAAATATCACAGCTATATCTGCACTGAGTTTAAGGGAGCAACCAATTGGGTTTCCCACTCCTAGCATAAAGGCATGACCATCAGATCCTGTGGCAGTGGTTAAGATACTGCAGAAGGGTTTGCGTCCTTGAGGATTTTGCTTCAAAACCCCTGCATAAGCCAATAATTCCCTGCTATTAGACTGTGTACAATGCTGAGGCCATTATCAGTTAAGATTCTGTGCCTGGCTGCCAAGGGATCACTATAAAGTTACGCAAGTTATGCCTTTTGAGGATTTTGTCACCCTTCCATTACATCATGTTTTTTGGATTTAAACCTACAAACTCAGAACATTTGGTGCAAAGGCACTTCTGGACACTCTGTTGGTCATGTAGAACAAATTGGGATGGTATAGAAAATTTAAGAGAGTGCAGTAATTTGTGAATCATCCTTCACCAGCATTAACCCTTTTAACTCTGACATTTTCAATTAAGTTTCCCCTTAAGTAGATTCAACATTACAAAAAGTTTTTTTTTTTTTTTTTTAAATATTGCAGGACGATATCACATATGTACATAGACAGTGTCAGATGGTTGCAGCGCCTCACTGAAGCTACATCACCCTGCATCCGAGAGAAACATTCAAAACCAGGACATCATGTTTTAATGGCCACTGCATGACATCAAACAGAAAATATTGAGATTGTGTACATCTTTTTATTGACATTTCCCTGTAATTCAACAGGATGTTTAATATCGTTGGAAACTTTGGGATCTCCTTTAGAATTTAAAACAGCCCTGAAGTTCCACAGCTTTGAATACAGCAGCTGTACGCGATGGACCCATAAATGGATCTGTAGGTTTTATGTGGCTAAACTGAAAACAGAACAAGTAAATGTTTCAACTTTTGAGAAAAATACACTCATTCTGAATTTGACCTCAGTAGCACCACCCAAAAAAGTATCAACCTGAGAAATAACAAAAAGAAAGTGGTGGAATACTAAAAATGGCCGATGGTAGATGGCAGCAGTCCACAGACCACACAAACTCAGACCAAAAAGAACAACAAAGGCTTGAGGCATATTTACCAAAAAACATATCGATGATCCTCAAGACTTCTGGGATTATGTTCTGTGGACTCAGGAGTCAAAAGTGGCACTTTTTTGAAGATATCTGCCATGTTACATCTACCATAAAGCTAACACAGCATTCCACAATAAGAACATCATACCAATAGTCAAATATGGTGGTGGTGCTGAGATGGTAGAGGAGGCTTTGCTACTTCAAGACCTTGGTGACTTGAATTCTGCTCTCTACCAGAACATCATGAAGGAAAATTTCCAGCCATCAGTTTGTGACCTACAGCTCAAGCCCAGTTGGGTTATGCACAGCAGGATAATTAACTAACGCACACAAGCAAGTCTAACTCAGAATGGCTCAAAAGAGACTAGATGAAAATGTTGGAATGGCCCAGTCACCAGTGACTTGAATCCAATTCATACGCTCAGGCATTTCCATAAATAGGAAGTTCATGTTCAGAAACCCACCAATGTGGCTGAAGTAAAACAATTCTGCAAAGAGGGGCGGGCCAAAATTCCTCCATAGCGATGTAAAGACTCATTGCCAGTTATCACAAACTTTTGACTGCAGTTGTTGCCACCAAGGGTGGCACAACCAGTTAGTAGGTTTAGGGGGCAATTATTTTTTCACATGATTGCTAAACATTTTAAATAATGCTTTATTTTCAATAAATGAAATGATCATTTAAAAGTAAATTTGGTGTTTACTCGCATTGTGCTCATCTTGTATAAAATTGGCAGTATGATCTGAAACATTTAAATATGACCAATATGCAAAAACAGAAGAAATTGGAAAGGGTTTAATATTTTTCATAGCACTGCATCTTCATTGAAATCAAACACCTAAGCGGAGTATAACAGATAGAAAATGTCCTTAAAAGAGGTTTTAATTCCATTATCACGGTGACAAAGTCAAAGGTCATAATTCTTCCCTCTCTCATAAGGCACAACTGTGGGCTAAAAGCTTTCATTTGAGCCAAATACCACATCTCCAGTGTAAGAAGTTCTTGAAATATGATTTGTAAACATATTTCAAGATCAAAGTCCCTGTGTCAAGGTCAAATCAGCCCCAAAAACCAATGAGACATGTTACCCTGCCTCAGGTAATCAACGCATCCAATATCATAGAACTCGCATGAATACTTTCCGAGATACAATCCGGTTAAAAAGTGGTAGCCACACATGGACGGTGCAGAGGATGACTTCAGTCCACACAATTCATCTGCCTGTGGACGATGAAAGGTGAAAAGGAGTTGAACCCGGTAATTCCATCTTAAGAGGGTATGAATGGAGCAACCGTCCAAGGTCCAGTTGTTTACATGAAAGGATTATCTGAGTCTCGCAACTTCACAAAAAAATGAAGTGACCGATTATCTTTACAGTTAACAAAATGAGTACAGTAGTAGTTCAGACGGGCCTTGGAGTCATGCCCAGCCCGCAAGCCCGTCTTCATTAGTGATGGTACAGATCGCAAGCCAAGCCCACATCAGCTGACAGCTCAGCGGATTCCCTCCAGGCACTCACTTGACGAATCTTAAACAAGGCGCTATATTTAAAGATGCTTTGCCTGCCCACTATTGCTGCTTTCTCTGCTCATTTGTAACCCACCTCATCCTGTACATGTTTATCTGACTTATTCAATGACTGGCGTCATCACTGATGTTTGCTCTGTTCTGTAGCCCTGAGGGTTAGCTGTTGCAGTTCTCCCCGCCAATGGCTTTCACATGGAAGGGCAGGCAGGTTTTTGACTCTCCCTGCCAACTGGGTCTTCATGCATACGAGCGGTAGGGCGGGGAGGACCCAGAACAGAGCCATGCTGCCAAACTCAAAATATTGCAAATAAATTTGCTGCAAATGATATAATTTTGGGATTTTGACAAAGTGGACCTGACTGAAATAATGTTTATCGAAGCATTACTGCAAGGATTTTGGCAATTTGTGAGGAACATAAAAAGATGAGTTTGGGAATCCTTCAAAAAACCTTCGTCAATAAACTCCATTCACCTTCACATCCACAAAGGCAAGACTATGCTAAACACTGGGTAAGCCATCTGAGAGCATCGATCAAGAAACGCCAACATCTTCTCCAGGCTCAAACTCATCTAAAGAGGACTGACAGACAGAGGAAACTATGCCGTGGTTTAATTAGTTAACCATTCAAATTGCTTAGGTAGTAATGGACATTGTGTTCTTCAGGCCAAAAGAAGAAAATAATTATCCTGGGAGCTGAAATTCAAAAGCTGGCCTCCACCGAGGCATGGACGTCTGTTAGCGCTCATGGCACAAGTGACTTCCGACATGCAGAAAGGAACACCAATTCTGAAAGATATTGGTGTCTTAAAGGATATTGAAAGAATAGGGGAAAATAAATCTGCCTTTGCCTTCCAAACTAGCACTGCCATCATCATTTCCCAAATGACTATCAAGTCTTGTTAAGAGGAGAGATGATGAAACACAGCGGTAATCACACTCCCGTCTCAAGTTTTTGAAAGATTTTGCGGGCAGCCCAAATGTAATGAGTGGACTGTATAAAGAAAAGTTGAGGTGGTGAAACGTTATATCGAGCGATGTTCCCTTCGTTAAGTTTTCAATTTAATACAAGTTAAGGATGATCAACAAACACTGCTTTTCTTATTTGCTTTGTCCACACTGTCCCAACTCTCTCTGAGATAAGGTTGTACGATTTAAGCTCATAGTCAACCAGTTATGCATAGTTTGTTTGTACGTAAAAGTAAAAGAAGTTAGGTGTTAACATTTTTGCTCTCTTTCCCAGAGCAAGCGGAGAACCCGGTGCTCATAGGTTACATATCTTTACCAAAACGATGCACTGTAAAACCTGAACAAAACTCTCACAGTGTGACTGCCAATCTGCCCCGAGGTCCCGCACAGCAGCAGATAATCGTTCACGGGGCTGACAGGAAAGGGAGGGTTTCGGTCGAGTGGGAATTTCCCACCGGTCTGTTCAAAAGTGTTTCTCCTCGGTGAATAGGGTCTGCAGTCCATCTACATCAGCACAGAGGCTGCTTCAGCTCAGCTGCTCAATTTAAGACTAATGAAGACACAGGGGCTGGGCAGCTGCACACACTTCTGAAGATGCATGTAGGTACTTCGGTGCAGCGCTGTCACCCTAACAAAAGGTGTGCCGTGATAGAAAATGGCTTTTGTGACTCGCAGCAACAAAAAGAGAAAGTACGTCACCTTTTTGGTTTTTGTTCCAAGACCAAAGAATGTTTTAGTTTTCAGGGGGGAAAAGTTTACCATTTTCCAGATATTTTAAAGCCGAAGCTGCTAAAAAAATCTTAATGTGATGTGAAGGAGAATTGGGACATTTCGGCAGGAAGGAGTCATGCAAAATCAGCAAGGGTGAATGGCGCTCAATGTTACGTTGAGGGTTTGAGAATTTATAGCAAATTTCAGTCAAAAAATACATCACTCCCTACATTTTCAAGGCGCTATGCCTTTTCAAATCCCATGGCCAAATTTCATTACTCTACACACGAATTGTCTCTGCCAGACAAGATTGGATGATTTACATGGTCAGGTCCACAAACA
This sequence comes from Gymnothorax reevesii, assembly GCA_029721435.1. Taxonomy (NCBI): domain Eukaryota; kingdom Metazoa; phylum Chordata; class Actinopteri; order Anguilliformes; family Muraenidae; genus Gymnothorax; species Gymnothorax reevesii. Next base: position 130,295,740 of record CM056574.1, read on the forward strand.
TTTGGACGCTGACAAATTTTCATTATTTTAGCCGTCTCACACAGCATGTCCATGAAATTTAAAGATGAATATGAGCTCAAGGCAAACTTACAATTTAACCCTTTCAAGCCCGCACACGGAAATTCCCGTATCCTCTGCCCAAGTGACTCCTCTGCCCGAATACTGATTTTTCCATGCTTTTAGATTGCCTTGGGGTCTTCAATCATTACCAGAAAAGGCCAGTACAGGTGTAGGCTTTCATTCTTACTGAGCAGTTACACAACAGGTTCTACTAATCAAGGTCTTCAGCAAACATTCAAATTCAAACTGATCGTACACCTCTGAATATTTGCTCTCGATATGTAAAGTCTGCTACAATTTGCTGTAATAAATGCATCCAACTTGTGGGGAAATGTATAAGCAACACTTAGTTTTATCATTTAATACCATAACATGCCACGTTTGACTCACAATTCAATGAAAACTTTGATCATATATGAAATCTGGTCTTAATTAAAGAGGACCTAATTTGCTATATTTCCAAGGTTATATTTTGATCTTGGACACCCCTAGAGTACTCCTGATCATTCTAAGTCCTAAACAGGGTCCTTATTTAGCTCATACTGCCATCCTCAAAAAACCCCATTTGAAGTCCATTGTAGTCTCTGCCTGAAACTCCTCATTGGGGAGGCTCTTCCACTATGGTCCCCACTCCCCGTGTGCCCAGTTTCTTCTGACTGGCCAGCTCTGTGGAGGGTGGAGTTGGGCGGGACGAGGCTGCAGAACGCAGTTTTCCAGGTCCGTCTTCCCAGAGTGAAATGTGAGACACATCTGCCATCTTACAAGGAAGCGGTGGGCAAATTCCGCAATCTAACACTATACTTGAATATAGATCTAATGAAATGAACTTGTTCTAATAAAGGCAGCGGTGAAAGTGGAGGACGCAGTGCGAAAGTCTGGCAGCTCAAGCTCAAATTTGCCATCGGCAGCAGTTTGCTACAGCAACAGTGGTGAGTACAACGATTTTTCTACTCGATAGCTAGGATGCAGGGAAAGCTAGAATCCACTGCATACAAACACATTTGTAGAACTGGTCGACACACCCATGTGTAGACCGCAGATCGTAGAAATCCGGTGGGTCTGAGTTTAGAGGGAAACATGGACAGTGAGGAGCAGCTAAAAGTGGACCAACAGCTTATTGACTGCTTCGGAGTGTATTATAAAGACCTGCTGGTTCGTGTACATTACTGTAGGGTGTTGTTAACATGGAGAAACGAACAGCCTCTGCGCTGGAATATGACAGAGGGGCAAGAGCTCCAGGCTGAACGGCCTTTTCGGAAATTGCCCGTGGTACAGATTTACTCATTTTGTCAGAATGACCAGCGTTTCCTCACGGAGAATGGGCACATTGTTGATATTATCTTATTGCATGAGAGCTAGATAGAGCTCCGGTTATGTCATGAACATAATACAGGTTTTACAGACCGTAAGTTCTGTTTGCGTGAACCATTGCTTATGTGGAGCTAGCGAATCGATAACTTTTACAGGAAAGAATTTAATATTCAATCACCGATTTAATATTCAATTGACGGCAATGCAGATAAATCGTTTGTTTTACCAGACACGTTATAGCCTGTGTGTTTCCCTATTGCTTTCACCGGTAGCATCAGAGAGCTTGCCCAGATATTGGAGAAGCATCAGGCAGACTCCGGTCATGGATAAGAAAAGCGATCGTTTCACAAGCACCCAAAGCTCTGCAATACCTACATCTGGTCTAACTTCAGGCTTTGCAGCGCAACTCGGCAAACACATACAGCACCTCTCTGGTTAGCTTCAACTGTTAAAAATGCCTTACGAACATGGTGAAATAAGACCCGACTTCAAGACTATCGACTCAGTATGTACGGTCCATCTCATTGGATTTTCTCTTGATCGGCTTATGCAATAAATGCTGATGGAAACATTATTCACCGAATAAATCTGCTATTGCATCTTGACGTGTTTTGATGCCATCGTTTCCTTCTGATAATGGTCTGCTATGCTGCTAATAGCTGGCACCTAAGCCCTATTAAAACTTGTGATATTATCGTAATTTGTTGGTAAACACAATCCATTTTGGCTAACCAGCCAAATTAGTTGGCCAACAAACTACTTTTGTTCACTTGAAGGATCTGCGATTCAGTACAAAAATGAAAGGAAGCAGTTTAAAATGTCAGAAATGTCTTTGATACACCAATTTGATCCTATCACAGCATGTGGCATCATTACGCACTACTTTTTATTTACTTTAATGTCGTCTGATGGAAACGTATTTTCACCAGCTTTATTCGCATTAATATATTTGGCAAACTTCAGATAATTTGATTGACAAGTGGATGGAAACATAGCTTGTGAGTCACGGACAGTCGCGACCGATACAGGCTTCATCTTCAGATATTTCACAAAGCCTGTGTTTGAGGCCAGTTGTTAGTGCCAACTATCGTTAGTGGTCCTGCTAGCCTCCCGTAACACGTTAGCTTCACTTACATTATTTGCCGTTATATCATTACTTACAGCTTATGGCCCAAGCGCTTGATCGATGCAACTGCTTCAGGTTTGAGAAGCAGCTGAAACGCTGGTCCTGTGTCAAATTATCCTTTATTGACAAAGCTGTCTTTGGAAAAATGCTGAGCACAAACAGCTAAATGTTCCCTTAGGCCGTGGCTGCTCGCTGCCAGCAAACAAAATAGCTACCCTCTGATTTCTGGAGGCATCGTCTTTTGGATGAGAAACAGGTGCTTTTCTTTGCATCCAAAAGTAAACAGACGAGCAGCTTTGGGAGAGATAATGACAAAACTGCACCTCAAATGATCTGCGGTTCTTCTTTTGTATTTCTGGAAGTGTAGATGCTACTAAGGCATAGTATGATACGTGGTTGTTTGTGTCTGCTTGAATCATTTCCGGTGTCGGCAGGTCCAGCGCTGTGATTGGCTTTGGCTAAGCCCGTACTAATTGGACAGCACAACCTGACGAAGATCTCGGGAGGAGCTGTTCAGAGAGGAAATCGCGTTCGCGAAATCACACTCTTGGATTATGGCAAAACCTCTGTATCTTATGTTAAGAAACTTTACAGAGGTTGAGTATGGACAACCAACATTATAACATTACTAAAATGAATTAAAAGAAGGATCAGCAAAATAGGTCCGCTTTAACTTGGGCACAGCAGTCGTGTTTGGTTTTGCAAAAACTGGGAGTCAGAGGGTTAATTTGAGGGCATTTACATGCACTGAAAAAAATGTTTTGTTGAATGAACATAATTTTTTTAAGGTAAGTGGTTGCACAAAATATTTTTATCTGAAGTTAGATATTTTTATTATGTTGACTATTTGAAATTACTTATATTTTTTAAGTGGAGTTAAATAACACACCTATTTCTATTAAAATATGCTTAATTAATATATGGAACATTTACTAGGGGTCAAAATCACTTTTTTCAGTGAGCAATTAAAGTTAATATGTGGAATCAAAATCAAAAATTAAACAAAAATGCCTCCAGCTCTTGAGTTCTTGCAACTCTATGAAACACAAAATCTGGTGTAAATCAGCCAATATGGGCTGCTATAATGGCAAACTTTACATTTTTGCTCAAAACGTTTGAACTATAGGTCTCAGAAACTTCTTTTTTGCAACATTCTCTGAGTCCATAAAATTTTATCAATGTAAGCTACACCCATTTACACATGGGTAGATTGTAAACCATTTGAATTCTGTTTAAAACCATTTTTTCACTACCCATCCTCCAATTTTTGAGTAATCGCCACATTTTGCTTAGACTATGCCAGCAAAACCATTTTGTCAGAATTTTGAATTTTCATTCCATTTTGTTACAATCGGTGATCAAATCATGTGGGTAAGGCCAATTTTATTTAAACCGCTACAACTTGTGAGTGCTTGGTCAAAAGTTGGCGAAATTTTACCATCTTATGTAGCATGGGATTCCATGCAAGTCTGTCAATTTTAGGGTTTCTCTAGGCTTTGAGCCCCCAAAATGTTGTTATGTTCACACCATTACCTCCGCCAAGGAGGTCATGTTTTCTCCCCTGTTTGTTTATTTGTATTTTGTCTGTCTGTTATCAGGACAACTCAAAAAGTTATGAATGGTTTGGCACGAAACTTGGTAGGATGATAGATGGTAGACCTAGGATGAGTTGATTCAATTTTTGGAGGGGATCTAGAACATGTTCTGGATTCTGGATCAGGGAGAATGAAAATATAACTAACGTGGGTCTGTGTGATATTTCAGGCCAGGTGACTCAAAGTTATGAGTGGCTCGACAAGAAATTGGGTATGACAATAGGTGGTAATCCGGAAGGAAGAGTTGAATTAATTTTGGAAGTTATCTGCAAAGTATTCTTTGACCAAAAGAACAGATATATGGTGTGGCGGAGGTATGCACTCTACCGAGTGCCCTCTGGCTTCAAATTTTTGATTTATGTGGTTGAATGCACATTGCATCTGTGATAAAGCAACTGACAATCCTTGCAATGAAGATAAGATACCAAAAAGAGAACAGCCATCAACAGCCAATTGACTATCAGGAGCTATGTGATTGGCTGAACAATGGAAGATCATCAGGAAACTAGCAAGGCAAAGAAAACCAAGAATAATTACAAGATTTATAATTGTTTCAAAAATTCCTATCTTAACTGCTTAAAAACTCATAATTGGCTCATACTGCTTGTACCCCATTAATTATTGCTTGCAGAACATATACTTGTTTATTTATGCATATTTATTTATATTTTTAAGTTGACATGAATGGAATTCCACAGGAACAAGCTTATGTTGGTGTAAACAAGAATTTTCCTTTAATTCATCCACAGTGCTGACATAAGATAAAAAGCTGTTGGATTTAACATGAGCAGTTACAAGCGCCAAAAAACAATTCATTTCATCTCATTGGATCTTTTACAAAATGATGAGAGGTTCACCCTTTTCCTTGCCCTTTCTAAGAGCGAGTAACAATTATGCACTTATAAGGATGGGCCTGCATCAGTGGCTCTTTCGGCTACGTGCCAAAATGGCACCTATTTGAGCAACTGTTGAGATCCGCACAGAACTGAAACCAATACTACATGTAACTACATCAATAAAAATGTAATGAATAATATTTACAAAAATTATTTGTTGTGATGCTACTATTAAAACAAAAAATCCCCTCACTGGGCAGGCAGGATTTTAGTGCTCCGTAAAATCAGTCTCAATAGGCAATTGGCATTCAAACCTAAATTGCCATTGCAAGGCACACCACAATGCTATGCAGAATGCTCTTTTCCGTCACTTGACATAAGCCTCTTCAATAAACAAGATACAGAATGTCAGTGCTCCTCAATGTCACACAGTCACGTCAAGATAATAAGCACTGCGCACTTTAACAAAAACTTGCCAAGGACATTAATTTGCCCTAACCTTAAAATGCCTGCAAGGGTGTGATTTAAAAACGCTGCTAAAGTAACCTCCATCGCAGCTTCTCTTATAATCAGTTTTGAATGGTCACCTGAGGCACAACTCACACACCCACACCCACAGCTGCTCTGTAAACCCTGACAGTGTGGTGAACTCAAATGTTTTGTGGAAACCAATTACCTCAAAAAAAAAAAGTGTATGCCAACTGAATTGCATTGCATGGAAACTTCAAGAAAATATGGTATTTATTTTTTCTCGTTTTTAACTGCTGTGAACACAAGATCTTTAAGTTGGCATACACAAATTGTTTGAGGTGATAAGTTTCCACAAAGCATCTGACTTCACCACACTTGTCAGGGTTTACAGTGTGGGAATTTGAGGGAGTTATGAGGATATAAAAGTCTTGGTTAGTATGTGGATTAAACTGGAATAAATCATTTTTTTTAAATAAAGGATGAGGCAAAGTTTAATGCCAAGAGAGAGCACAAGCTGGAAAATCAGAAAGAATCTGCTCAAAATACATCCAACACAAGAAATCTGGCGTCAATGCAAGGTGACACAATGCCAGGGATCATCTTCGATAATCACTCTCTGTGACACACAGCTCTGCCCCTACAGTTCATTCTGCAGTCCACCACTTGATCAGCTCATTTAAAGCTCAAGAACATAATTCACATGCCAGAACAACCAGACTTCAGGGGCCCAACTGATCAGGAAGACTGGGCCCAATCAGCCGTTTCACATTCAAATCCCTCTCTCCCTTGGTGGTATAAGAGCCATTTAGTATATGCCGACCTGTTGGGTTGCCAGTCACATAAGAAACTGGAACAATCCTCTCGCAGAACATGCCCCATCCACTGCTTCAAAGCTTCACACGAAAGCTACGCTTGAATGCGGATGTGTCTCTAAAAGGTTTAGAGCTGCATATGTTCAATTTACGGTCATCTCTTGTCGAATGGTCATGCGACAAAATGGCACGCTGCATCATTAGAAAACGCATATAGACGAAGATTACTAGGCTAATCTCGATGTCATCCACCATGTCATGTCAAATAAATAAATAAATAAATAAATGGGGGGGGGGTCTCATTTTTAATTTGAGCCCTTACCCTGACCATATGAGACTCTACTTGCCACAGTTTTCAGGGAATCCTTATCTTTAATTGTAAGCGATTGAGAAACGACAAGGAACCCGCGCATGACTGGCGATACATTTTCAATGTGATGTGAAAGCATGACGCAGATGTGAAATTTTTCGAAAGGAACAAAAGGTCCTGAACGAAAATGGCCCTTTTAATCACCTCACAATAGAAAAATAAAGTCCAAAGGCGTAACGTACTAAACGGAACAGTTCTTCGGACAAACCATTTCGCATACCCCATGCCCCCAGACATGGGGACGAGTAACACAATCCAAAAGCTGACCGTCTGTCTGTTGCGTCTCGACTCCCCAAAGGCAGCAGAACAGAACACCCCGAGTTCAACAGCTCAGTGATCATGACAGCCTCGTGAACTTCATATTTTCTTTTCGCGTTCTTTCCTTTCGCAAAAACTTATTTAGGTTTATCAAAACTTAGTTACCACCGGGGAAATTCGATTGAATGATCTTGAAAATGCTCAAGATGACATCGATCATCTTGGCTACGGATAAGCTATACAATTTCATCAGTGATCTGATGGTAAATGAAAAAAAAAAAATAAATAACATCCTTAGACGGAAATGATAGTTGCATACATTTTGCATATAACTGACCAATTTTTCCAGATTTATTCGATTCGCCTTTATGGGCTACAATAGGTTTCTTGAATCGCGCAAGGTTTAAACTCATTTCGCGATTCTCAGCAATCGTGGGCAACTGAGAAAAAAAGCAACCGCACAGATCCAACATAATTAATTCATTGTTGTTATAAAGGTTAGCTGGCCGATTGAGTCAGCCGTATAATAGATTATTCCACATTGCCAGTGGCTTTACTTGATATTTGTAAACAAAGCCAAGATACTGCAGCTAAATAAACGCAAGAGCGACACAATTGGATGATATACATGCAGTAACAAGTTACAGCTCAGTATACAAAAACGATGGCCAGCTTTACTTTCTCGCTCTACTGTTGTAGCTATGTCATTTTCTGCGTTTGTCCACAAAAATTCTGCTTGTGTTGGTCGTTTGAGGGAGTAGTCCACCTTTTAATGTTTTGCCAATTGTTGCCCAAATAGAAGCGGATAAAAAAAAAAGAGTTTACACTGTTTCCTAGTTAAGTGAATATAACTGTGCTTTTCTGCGGCATTGGAGTGCGAATATAGCATCTGATTTCCAGATGCCCTCTTTCACCTTTCCTGGAATTCCCGTCACTGCGAAACGCAGGGATCACTTACCTTCCCATACACCTTCGGCAGCGGAGATTCAGCTGCGCTCCTGCGACTGCGATGCTGATGCGCAGCTGAAGCCGTTCCGCTTCCACTCTCTCCGCGCAGCGCTCGCGCGGCTGTGTCGCTGTTTACGCCAAACTGGTACTTGTAGGCGCTGACCCACGAAAACCCTCTGTCCTGCGGCAGCACGAAACGCGCGTTTTTGCTAATCCGAAGTGTGGAGGAAGACGGCTCCGGCACCACACTAATTAAAAGATACACTGTAAACCGAAGAGGAGACAGCATCTTAAATGACCGCCGCGGCGCCATGTTTGTACGCTTCTCCAGTGATTCTGGAAGAGCGCCCTCGCGTGTAGTTAATGCGAGGATCTCATTATCCCGCATCATCAAATCCCGTAAGGTGCCGTTAAATTATGTCGTGATGCATACGCGTGCTGTTTACGTTTGCGAGCATTTGAAGCCAGTATCGGTATTTCTGAACGTTTTTCCCTCGATGGAAAAGAGGTAGCCTACTTTTCAAGCCATCCTTGCATTATAGCCTAAATATCAATGTCCATGACAGCAGTGTGTACATGGTGTAATGGAACATTGGCCAGCGAGGAACAAAGAAAGCATTGCTCAACGTAATGAATAATGATTACACGGGGAAGCCATGGCTACAATAAGTTCAATATACGAGGCAAGATCTAAGGATCCAAATATAGAAAGATAAATCGAGCAAAGCCAAACAGGTACTCTCGAGTTCTAGACGTACTATCAACAGTATGAATGAATAAATGAATGAATGAATAAATAAATAATATGCTTTCCACATAGTGTATTGTTTTTGTAACACTTTCTGTTTGGAACTTTAATTAGCAGTGGTGGTCTGGTGGCTGAAATAATAGGAGACACAAATACATTCCTTTTAATAATAACTAATGAGTAGTCTTCACCTCTTTCAATCATTTTACTTGATGGAAAGTTTTCCAATTATAAGAAAGGAAAACACACAGCTTCCCTCTTAATGTAATGTCGCAGGAAAAACAGAATAATCAATACAGAAAAAAATGCTTTATTCCTTCACAAAAAGAAAAAAGATGAACGACTCTTTACTTCAGTGTTTGTTTTTTGAACATCTTGCATTGCAGGATATCTAACCCATGCATCATGTCTGTTTACATTTCAATGAAGAAAACACAGATTAGAAGCAAGTATCAACAACTGAATAATGTTGAGTGAAATGAAACGTTGCTTTGAAATTATGCAATATACATTTGTTGCCAAGCCTTAATGGGAAGAGCTTGCCACACCTGACTAGGTTCAGTGTTTTCTGAGTTCATGTAATGTTATCATATATTTTTTCTAAATGATTGGAAACAGGTCAAGACCAATAATTGGATGAAAAGCATGCTCTGTGCCTGCTTTATTTCAAGCTCACCAGCAGCCACTGTTAATTAGTCTCCCTCATGAGCAATTAAAAAGAATAAAAATATATTCGGTCTTCTTTTCTGCACCAATTACAAAGCTTTCCATCTCCCCAAGTAAAAATGTTTCATTCAATGAATCACTGTAGAACGCACTCATGAGCCAAAATATTATTACCTGTCACAAATGACATGAATAGCACTGATTATGTTGCAACTTCTCTTGACCTATGAACATACCTTAGATGGTAAGCAAACAGCATGGTTGACGTGTTGATTCTGGGAGAAATGGAACCAGAGCAACTTTGAAAATGGCAAAATAATTGTGGCTTAACAAGAGGAATTGGAGGATGTATGGTGCTTCCCATTAGCAGTGGTGAGTGTGAGTAATCTCAGGAAGGGACAGATAAACTGACAACAGAGTGCTGGGCGCCCAAGGCTCATTGAAGCCCGATGGAAAAGAGGGCAAGCAAGGCTGTCTGGTCCCAGCCGGCAGAAAGGCTATTATGGAATGTTGCAGAAAGTTTTAATGACAGGAGGAATGAATCACCAAGCACAGTTCATCGCACCCTGCTGTGAATGGCGCTCTGTAGCTGCAGGCTGGTAGAAGTGCCCATTCTAACCTTGGTCCACTGCAGAATGTGCTCACAATGGACACTTAAATGTCGGAACTGGACCTTGTAGCGATTGAAGAACGTTGCCTGGGCCAATTTTCCTTAATATCATGTACATCAGATGGATATCTGTGCAGTTTACCTGAGAAAGTGATGGCATCAGGAGGCACTGTGGAAAGACAAGCTGGTGGAGGGGGTGTGATGCTCCGGAAAAATGTTCCAGTGGGAACCCAATGTCCAGGCATTAATTTGACGGAGCCATTTTTGTAGCATGCGGAGGATCAACATCATCAGCGTACTGGGCAGATGGCCATAATGTTTAGACACATTATTAAAACCTGGCTGCTTTTTGTGTCATTGGGTGAAAATATCAAGTGAAAAAATGCAAAACAAAATGAGTAGAGAATTGAAGGGTTCAGTCTGTGCTCAGTGTGGTAACCCAGAATGCACTGCCTTGATTTGTAACATAGTGGTGTTATACTTTCATGTGAATTCAAAAAATGAGAATGTTCGCAATCTACCATCGAATATATTTATGAACAACCACAACATATGAATTCACAATATTCACAGCAGTCATCTGTGGACATACCTCCACAATAAAAATGGCAAGTGCAGCCCCAATCAAAAGAAAATGCTATCAGAACTACAAGGCTTTTCTGTTAGATTTGAGAGCCATATTTGTGGCACTTAACATTATCAGTACTTCCTGTGTCCCCTTAGATTCTGAGCTCAGACGGAGGATGTTATGAAGCTCTGCTCCAGTAGCCTAAACTCAGGGTTAAAAAAAAAAAAGTACTTCAGCACTATACTATAAACTAGGACAAAGAGCACCACTGGGAGAGAGCTGAATCATCTCACGTCCTTGGAGGAGGAAGAACTCCATTTTTATTAGTGGAATGAAAAGAATTACATGTCTGTGCAGATGTTTTGTGAGGCAGCTGAAATACATGTAATTCACCAGGCACTGGACAAATTTCCCTTCTCTCAGAACTACAACATACAGTACTTGTAATAGCTGGTCCTTCACTGTGCTGCACCAGTCACACCCAGGTCTACATTTGTGCAGCAGGGTTGTGCTGGCAGGGACAAAAGCAGGGAAGTAATTGACACAGCATGCGACAATGCTATAATACCCCTGCAAATGCAGTTACTGTGATAAGCAAGTTCATCCCGGACAACAAGAGGAATTTGCAGAGTCACAAATATGAATATTATATTCTGATCAGAGAACAAATATAAAACGCCTATTCCGAAATAGTTGGGACGAAGTGTAAATTGTGAATAAAATCAAACTGCAATGACTTTCAGACCACATGAGCCAATGTTATTTACAGAAGAACATAGATAACATTTCAAGTGTTGAAACTGAGACATTTTACATTTTTATCCGCAAAATGAGCTTAATTCACATTTTCTGGCTGCAACAGGTCTCAAAAAAGTTGGGACACAGGCAAAAAGAGGGCTGAAAAAGCAATTAATACATAAGAGAATCGGCTGAAAGAACATTTAGCAAGTAATTAAGTTAACTGGCATCAGGTGTGTAACATGATTGGCTATAAAAGGGATGTCTTGGAGAGGCTGAGTCTCTCAAAAGTAAAGATGGCCAGAGGCTCTCTAACCTGTGAAGGTTTGCATAAAAAAAAAAAAATTGTAGAATAGTATAAAAACAATGTTCCTCAACGTCAAACTGCAAAGCTTTGAAGGTCTCATCATCGACAGTGCATAACATCATTAAAAGATTCAGAGAAACTGGAAAAATCTCAGTATGTAAGGCAGAGGTGGGCAGCGAGGGTCGTATCCGTCCCTGGTTTTCACCCCAACGTCTGGTCTTTAATTAGTTGATTGTCTCAATTAGCCAAACCATTTATGAAATCTGATGTTTCATGCGCATTTCTTTAAATTATCATGAAACAACAAAGACTAGTCTTGTCTCCCTTCAGAAAACATTTTCCTTTTATCGAATTATTGCGAAAATCTGTATTTGTGCATTCAATCAATTTACTCAATTAGTCAGGGTAATTGATAGGAATAAAAACCTGCATACACACCGGCCCTCCAGGACCATGATTGCCCACCCCTGACATAAGGGAAAAGGCCAAACACTTTTACTGGATGCCTGTGATCTTCGGGCCCTCAGACACCACTGCATCACTCACTGGCATGATTCTGTCATTGACATTACTAAATGGGACCAGGAATACTTCAAGAAACCACTGTCAGTAAACACAGTCCGCCGTGCCATCCACAGATGCCACCTAAAACTCTATCATGCAAAAAGGAAGCCATTGTTGAGCATGATCCAGAAATGCCGCCGTGTTCTGTAGGTCAAGGCTCATTTTAAATGGACTGTAACAAAGTGTGCTGTGGTAAGACAAGTCCAAATTTGACATTCTTGCTGGAAATCATGGGCGTCGTGTCCTCCGGACTAAAGAGGAGAAAGACCACCCATCCTGTTATCAGCATTCAGTTCAAAAGCCAGCATTTCTGATGGTATGGGGATGCATTAGTGCATATGGTGTGTGACACTTGCATGTTTTAAAAAGCACCATGAATGCTGAAAGGTATATAAAGGTTTTAGAGCAATATACGCACCCCTCCAGACAACATCTATTTCAGGGAAGGCCAGGACAATGCAAAACCAAATAGTGCAGCTATTACAACAGCATGGCTTCGTAGTAGAAGAGTCCGTGTATTGAAGTGACCTGCCTGCAGTTCTGATCTTGCACCCAGTTAGAACATTTGGCGCATAATTAAATGAAAAGTCCGTCATAGAAGACCCAAAACTCTCCAGCAGCTGGAAGCCTGTATTAAACAAGAGTGGGATCAAATTACCATGGCTAAACTCAGGATACTTGTCTCCTCAATGTCCAGACGCCTCCACTCTGTTAAAAAGAAGAGGGGATGGTATATAATGGTAAACAGGCCCCTGTCCCAACTTTTTTGAGACCTGGAGCAGCCATCAAATTTGATGGCAATTTACACTTTGTCCCAACTATTGTGGAATCAGGGTTGTACATAATCAGGAAATTTTTGCTGTCTCTACAAAATAATATAGTTGTTGGTAGAAAGCCAAACAAAACTGTACATATAGACACTCAAGGTTCACCACAAAATACAGCAATGACCCAAAACATTATAACCACACACAGATGAGGCAAGTGATATTATCTTGTAACAACGGTGCAGGTCAATGTCAGCGAACAGATTATGGACCAGCGGTATTCAAACTTACCAACAAATGGGCAGTGTGATGCAGGCTATAGTTCAAGGCATGCAGTTCTACATGTGCATCTACAAATCAACTCCTTGACCTTGGTTGAATGACCTTGCCTTTCAAGGCAAGTAAGCAGCTGGTTCTTGTAGTTGAACATTTGGACGCAGAAGAGATGAGACCTGAGTGACTTTTACCAGGGCCAAATTGTTATGGCCAGAGGAGTACGTGAGAACATCACTGAAGTGACAAGACCTCTGGAATGCTCCCAGTCAGTCGTGGCGAATACCAACTGACAGTAGTCCAAGGAGGGTCAAACCACAAACTGGCGGCAGGCTGGCCCCCCAAGGCTCATCAACTCAAGACAAAATCCTGTCCGGTTCAACCCGACAAAAGGGCAAATGTGGCACAGGGGAATGCATCACACCATGAAGGGCATCTCTGCCTGCTCAAGATGAGGCTTTGTAGCCACAAACTGGTTAGTGCCCATTCAAACCCTTGTCCACTTCAAATGAGCACACAATGGGCATGAGGGCAATGAGAATGGACCTTGGAGCAACTGAAAGTTGCCTAGTCTAGTGCGTCCCATTTCTTTCACATCATGAGCATCGGCCTGGTACATGTTCACTAGGGGTTTCCAATCTAATCCATTAAGGGCCAGTGTGGGTGCGGGTTTTTGTTTTAGCCTAGTGCCACAACACCTGATTCCACTTAACTGATCAGGGGAATCAAGCAAGACCATGAGTAGAGTCAGGTGTTTTAGTGTTGTTGGGCTGTAACAAAAACAAACACCCACACCAGCCCTTTGTGGATTAGATTTGAAGCCCCTGATATACAGTTTACCTGAGAAAGAAATGGCTGCATGATGCACTGTGGGAAGAAGACAAGCAGGCAGAGGGAGCTCGATGCTCTGGGAAATGATCTGCTGATAAACCCCGGGTCTGGCATTCATGAACCTGACAATTTCTTGGAGCCGCTTTTATGGCTTAATGATGGAGTGCTTTGAATGTGCCGTGACAGTTCAATCACAAACATTCTGCTCCCAGTTTCATTGAGAGTGCAAGCAAAATATTAACGAAAACACATCCTTCAGCACCATTTCTAGACATTTGAATATGCAAAGCAATTCGTAAAAGCGTTTGGTTTTAGAACAAGCGGCTTCTAGGAGTACTGCACACATTAGAACTAACTGCCCTCCAGCATACGGTCTGCATGCAACAGGCTAATACAAAGTCTCAACACCTTACAGTTATCAAACAGCGAGGAAGGGAATGATGGGTAAAAGGAAAAATGATTATACATGATCACTAAACTTTGGAAGAAATAAATTTATTTATTAGAACATACACACACCCAATGAACCATACAAGGCCAAAGCAATGATACAGCAGTTTTGTGTACAAACTTAAATTCAAGGCTGTTATGTGTTTATATACTGACTGCAGATGTAAGGCTAATCGGCGTATTTACACACTAAAGGCACATATGGCAGCCCCAGCACATAATCCATACACACTTATTTACCATTGTAGTTTACACTGCAGAGGTTACTGAGTTCACTGTACATTTCAGGCTCAGTATTAAATTCATTTGCTAAAAGCTCATAAAAATAAGGCTGCACAGGTTATGGATACAGTGAACATTCAGAGGTTTCTTAGCACTGACCGAGTAACCTTTGGATTGCTCGAAACCTCTTTCCAGCATGCCACCTTGTAATACTGCCCAATGACACTGGATCCAAACAGAGTCAGATCCAGTGTGGGCTGTAAGCGTGAATCACCATTTCTGCCGTTCTGAATGCATAGCTGAGATAGCGGAAGAGTGGCTTAGGTTTGCGATCCAATCGACCCGTTCACTCGGACTTTGCGGTCTCTCATTTGTAAACTGGTTGATATGATACGATGTGCTTTTTGCAAACTATCTGCATGGCATTGAAATATGTTAGGGTAAACATGCATGGAATTTGTGCATTGGCTTCAAGTTACATTATCTTTGTCACACAGCTAATTCACAACCATCACCTTCTTAATTTATGAAAATAACCCTCCGTATAAAATCTTGCACTCACACCAACCTGATCCTCAATGACTTCAAAGGTAGCGAGATAGATAATAAATGTAATATTTATACACCATTTCAGAATCTCAATGCATTTTCACAGCAAGATGAATAGCCTCCCTCAGACTGCATTTTTCTGTAAACATGGAATATCAAGAAAGTAATTTCACCAAATGCAAGTATTAAAACATCCATTGTTGCTTGAGTGTTTGCAGCACAAACACTATTGACCAGATTAACAGCGACACCGAGCGCCCAGTTCTCGCACATGATTAGAGTTCCATAACATCTCTGCAACGGGGATGCCAGAGGTTTGTGGTCCATCATAATGTTTGAGGGTTGGGGGGCCAGTAAAATATGTAGAAGGATTAAAAACCTTGAACATGGTGGGAAAATACGGGCCAATTTCACAGATATGAGTCTAGCCTAGTCCGAGACTAACTTCTGTTATTCTCATTTCAAAACTATTCCAGAACGGAGCTTCGTGTCTGCATAACTGACTCTTAATATCTTAAATTAAATTATGCCAGGCATTGAAACCACCAAGTCAAAATATACAAGGATAATTAAACCTCAAATTACTTATTGATACTTGCACATAATCCAAACAAAGGAGTCTTGAAGGGCAAGACTGATTAATGATGTCCAACCACACGCTTTCCCTGGGTTTTCCATTATCAGTAAAGGGCCACAGATTAGTGTCATCCTCATGGTTTTGGAGGGAGATGACACAGATTAGATCTGGTCAAAGGCCAGCTGTAGTGGTCTGACCACTGGTCTGACTAGCACCTGTGGCTGTGGCTGGGGGATTATGGGAGAGTCAGCGAGCATCGTTGAGTTGCCGGGCGACAGTCAGGATCTGCTTGGCTCCTTTGCTCAGCAGGAGTTTGGCCAGATCCACTCCGAGCTTCTCGGCGGCGTCCTGGGCCAGCCTCGACACATTCTGGGCAGTCACACCCACCCGCTGCGCGCCGTCATTCACCGCCTCGTCCTCCACCTGCAGCAGACACCCATCGCCAAAGTCAAAACATGTCCGAGTGGGTGCTGGATAAACCACATTTCATTTCACCACTTTAGCTGCAGTTAAGACAGCGATACACTGAGTGAAAAGGGAGTGAAGGTTTTCCATTGCATCAGATCAGCAGGAGAATGGGTGTGTCCATTATAAGCACCACAGGGAAATCTTTACCCCCTACAACCCTAACTTTTCGTTTAACTTTTCCTTAAATTAGGTTAATAGACAAAAGAAGCATTTTCCCCCCCATATTGCAGCCAAATATCACATACATATTCTTCTCTGGCCCTACATCATACTTATATTTGGAGAAATGATTAAACCCAGGATGCCATATTTTTATGGCCACAGCATTGTACATCCTTGAATACAAATCTCTCTGCAGCTCAGCAGGACGAATTTAGGATTTTTGGAAACTTTGGGATCAACCACAATTTAAGCAGGCCGGATGATTCCCACGTTTGCTGCTGCAGCTGCATTTGACGAACCCATATATGCGTCTGGAGATTGTATAGGGTTAAAGCAGTAAGGAGAGTTTTACAGGGAACAGGCCAAAGGGAAGGTGAGAGAGTAACAGAGAAGAAACAAGGTGAATCTGTGTCAGAACTCCAGTGAGTGTGAAAGTTTGAGATGAGCCACAGAAATATTGAGTGTATAACAGAATGAGGGAAATCTGACAAAGTGTCTGTGTCTGTGTCTGTGTGTGTCTGTGTGTGTCACCTACCTCATTGCCAGGCTCAACGCTGGTCTGCATGGTCTCCTTAAGTCTGTCTGAGCCATCGAGGCTGTACACAGCACCAGTCATGTACAGCTGGAGATGCACAGCAGTCTTTCAGCACAGTGAACACAGGCACACTACTGCAATCCTCAGTCTCTTACATGACAACCACAGCAGTCTTGTAGCACAGTGAACGCAGCGACACCAAGGCATCAGTCGCACAGAATGAACCACAGCTACTCCACAGCTCAGTCCAAGATTAAAACACCACCATCTTTTGGCATTGGGTGATTACAGACACACCACTAAGCACAAGTTACATTTACTCCAAATCAAACGCAGGCAAACTACTCCAAAGCTCAGTTACTTGGCATTTAAAAAAAACATTCAACCACAGCAAGGCACAGAAAACACACACAAGAAGCGTTACCATCTCACTATTCTAATGCACATTTTGAAAATTTGCATCGGACAAAAGCACATGGAAACGGCAAAATGCAAATAAACTACCTCTAAGTCTTATAAAAGTTTATACGCTCGCTTGAGGTGATTTTTGCCTTATATATGCATAATATGGGATGGAAACAGCTTAAGCGGCCAGAGCCAACCAAGTTCTGATGTAGCTGCCTTGCAGCCACTGCGTGCATTCGATTCCTCTCCGGATTGCTCCGGACAGCAACAAGCACTGCAATAATTAGCTGAAGGACAAGCTCAATGACGATTCTCTGAACTGCATACAAGTCTCGTAAACCTCTCTCCATCTTTACAGCGTCTCACTTCTCCTCCGATTGTTTCTTTTCCAGTTGTCTCACTTCAGTTTGTCCCTCTTCTGTTTGCGACCTCTTCGTCTTCTTCTGCTGTTCCATTTATGCTTTGAGTGGCCTCTACCACCGTCTTGTGGCAATACTGACCTACTTTAATGGAGTTTATTTACTCCAAGCCAGTCAATGGAAACGTGGGTAATTCAAATTTGACTTAAGCAAATTTTGAAAAATTCGCTTGACATGAGATGGAAACGCACGCACACACGGCAAAGCCTGCTATTAAAGAAAAGCATGAGACTTCATTCAGAGCTGCCTCTAAGACAGACTCCTCACATGCACACACGCCAAAGCCTGCTATAAAAGACAAGATGTGTTTGTGAAACACTGATGCCCCCGTGCATAACATGCACATGCTAACCATTAAAGGCCTATCATGAGTCAAAGGTTAAAGGTCAAGGTCACAAGGTCAACCTTCATTACCTCATCATAAAGGCCTTATCCTAAGGAATACATATGCCAGGTATCAAATGCCTATTACTAGCTAATGAAAAGTTATGGCCCATGTTAAAGTATTTGTCACCAAACGTCATGCTCCTAGGTCAAGGTCACAAGATGAAAAGTCATGACCCCCATCTGAAATGCCTTCTCACAAGCAATGCATATGCCAAGTATCGAAGTCCTATCATGAGCCGATCAAGAGTTATAGTCATGGCAAAGTGCGGACAGACAGACGGACAGATGAAAAACGATATGCCCCCGAAATGCCTTCATTTGCCAAGTATGAGCCGATCAGAAGTTATAGCCATTTTGAAGTGCAGACAGACAGACGGGTGAGAAACTATATGCCACCGAAATGCCTTCTCACAAGCAATGCATATGCCAAGTATCAAGGGCCTATCATGAGCCGATCAAAAGTTATAGCCATGTTAAAGTGCGGACAGACAGACAGACGGACAGGTGAAAAACTATATGCCCCCAAAACTTAGTTTACGGAGGCATAAAAAGCACAAGACTTCATTCAGAGCTGCTTCTAACGCAGACTCCTCACACGCACGCACGGCAAAGCCTGCTATAAAAGAAAAGCATGAGACTTCTTTCAGAGCTGCATTACCTGCAGGTCTTTCACTTCAGTGTGCACAGCCACCGGAACACTGCAGCCCCCTTCCTGAGGGACAGAGAGAGATAGAGTCAGCCGTCATCAAGTCAGCTCCAGCATCAGGTTACCAACTACATACAAGGGCAGGATTCAGGTCTGCAGCTGAGGAGTTTTACCATTTAACTGCTCAGCATCCTCCATAAAACTGCACAGCAACTCTGGTAAGGAAAACTTAACCAACATATTTTACTGCTTCATCAAGCACAGAGTAAAAGACTTGAACTAAAGTTAGAATTTTAATGTATCATACATGTATGAAAGGCATACTTACAAAGATCAACAGTCAAAAAAACAAAAAAACAAAACAAAACTACAGAATTACATCAGCACAGAGCACAGGGGGCAAATCCAGAGGTCATAAAGTATTTACCCTGCCATGTTTTTATTCCACTCATACACTCATCCAGATGATTTCACTGCCCAAATCTGGCCCTCCAGTCCAAATCCATTCCTGGTTTTCTCGCCTTCAAGGCAATTAACCAAACTATTACAGCCACTGAACGCACCAGACTCCCAGGTATAAGGAGGGTAGAACACCAGCAGTTCTCCGCTTTTGAGGACTGTGATTTGGGGAGCCCTAATTACAGAGGAAGTATTGTGTTCAACCCCATAAAACCTATGGACCCATGTGGGTTCTTCAAACGCAGCCAATTTATTCAAACCTGGGGAACGCAATTCCCCATTTAAAATTCCCGAGGAGATAATATTTCCAACAATCCCAAATATGCCTAGCTGAATTTCAGGGAAAGGAGTATAAAATGATGAACAAGATCAAGACAGCTTCTATTTGATATAATGTTATGCCCATACAGACATGGTGTCCTGGGTTTGCATACATCTCTCAATACAAGTGTGATGTAGCTTCAGTGAAGCACTGCGGCAAGGAGATGCAGAATACGTACACACCGTTGTCCTGCAATGCGGACAAAAAGCTTTTTTGTGGTAACCCTATAATGCCCAGACAAATATCATTAAAGGATAAATATGACCCAGTGATATTTTTGAAGTGTTGAAGGGTAATATTCAGATCCACTTATTTTTTTGGTAAAGTGACCTTGACAGGTGAACAGAACTTCTTCCAATTCCAGGAGTATCATATCTGATACAGCCAAAAATCAGCACCCCACCAGAACTCAACACTCAAAATTTAAAATTATTTATATGGTCTCTACTATCTATAGCTATCCCTTAACATGTATAAGAATACGTTTTTGTGTAATATTTACCTTGGAATGCCAAACTTCACTGCCAAAGTCCACGGAAATTCATGAATTCCCATTCACATGAGCAACTACCTTGAAGTGAGTGACTAGGGAAGAGACTCCTGTAATCTCACTTCTTCCTACCAGGTGGCAGCACTGTGTATCAGATATGATACAGTGAGCAGTCGTGGTTGTGTTGCATCTTACCAGGTGGGCACGGTCCTTCAAATTTGGTGTATCATATATGATACAGGGGCCATTATAGGGTTAACGTACCCCTTCCATACATATGCCGACATTTTGTGTTAATCCCCAATGCCCAGCCATCGGATTCATATCATTCTTTGTGGGAAAAGTGCCTTGGATCGCTTATTTGATGACCTTTTTAGCATCAGTGAAAGGTAGTCTGAGATGACGGGCAAGTTCCCTCATGAATATCCTGCGTTTAAATGAGCTTCACGCCGATTGGATAGTTCAGCTACATTTGTGACTATTCAATATGCAAACAGCCCCAACGCCCTACTGGCCCTAGCTAGCTACAACCATAGACAGCGACAGACAGATTTTATATTTATTTATATAAATGCTACTTAAACCATGCTACAAATTCATTCCGGATACACAATATTACCATTTCTCTCAAACATTGTTCATAAATCTGTCTAAATGTGTGATAGTGAGCACTTTTGTTTTGCTGAGACAATCCATCTCACCTCACAGGTGTACCACTTCAAGATGCTCATCAGACACCATGATTAGTGCACAGGTGTACCTTATACTGCCCACAATAAAAGGTCACTGACACTCATGGTCCTCCTCCAGACTAAAGAGGAAAAGAATCATCCGGACTGTTATAGGCGCAAAGTTCAAAAGCCAGCATCTGTGATGGTATGGGGGTGTATTAGAGCCCAAGGCATGGGCAACCTACACATATGTGAAGGCACCATTAATGCTGAAAGGTACATACAGGTTTTAGAGCAACATATGTTGCCATCCAAGCAACGTCTTTTTCATGGACGCCGCTGCTTATTTCAGGAAGACAATGCCAAGCCACATTCTGCACGTGTTACAACAGCATGGCTCCGTAGTAAAAGAGTGCGGGTACAAGACTGGCCTGCCTGTAGTCCAGACCTGTCTCCCATTGAAAATGTGTGGCGCATTATGAAGCGTAAAGTTCAACAACGTAGAGACCCCGGACTGTTGTACAGCTTAAGTTGTTCATCAAGCAAGAATGGGAAAGAGTTCCACCTGAAAAGCTTCCAAAATTGGTCTCCTCAGTTCCCAATTTACGGAGTGTTGTTAAAAGGAAAGGCGATGTAACACAGTGGTAAAAAGGCCCCTGTGCCAACTTTTTTGCAATGCGTTGCTGCCTTTAAATTCTAAGTTAATGATTATTTGCAAAAAAAAAAATTAAGTTTCTCAGTTTGAACATTAAACATCTTGTCTTTGCAGTGTATTCAACTGAATAGAAGTTGAAAAGGATTTGCAAATCATTGTATTCTGTTTTTATCTATGATTTACATAACGAGCCAACTTCACTGGTTTTGGGTTTTGTATATAACCCCGAATCTGAAGAGCAGGCCGATGCAATGCAGGAAATGCCATCAACACGTTCAGTGGTTATTTTACTGGTCTAATTTGTTAGATAGACGAAATGTCTCGCAGCTCTCTCGATTGCAGAGCTGCCAACTCTAATGCATTTGTTCTAGGTGGCATTTGCGTTCCTGTGCTGTAGTCAGCAATTATTCAATTAATGCGCATTTGCACATTTAAGAGTTTCTCTTGCAGAATTACAGTCGTTGTGCATGAAAGTGTATCAGTTTCACGTGCATTACGGTTTGTTTCCCCACTAGTGACATGTAAATCGATTATGACTCTGGAATTCTCACGCTTTTCTTTCCTTGGTAATTAGAAGCAATGGAATGGCATAAAGATGCTTCAAGCAGTCTTATTCCATTCAAACAAACGGAACGATCATGAAATGCATGCATTGCTTTCAATTCTTAAGTAAAAAAAAAAAGCTCAAGAGGTCTAGAGTCATAATCGCTTTCTATGTTACTAGTGGTGAAATCCACCGTGATGCAAGTGAAACTGAAACTGCCATGCGCAAAAACTTCAATTACGCGTAAGAATCTCATTAATATACGTGCTGATTGAACAATTGCTGACTTCGGCCAATATACCTCAAAAACATGTAAGACCTACGCCATATGCATGAGAATGAGTAGAAAGATGGCAGCCCTGCAATTAGGCTATTGATTTTTCAACCATTCTAAAAGTGGCCTCTCTCTCAGAATAGCCAACCCGGATGGGCTTTTGTTTTAGAAGCCTATACATCGAGCCCCAATGCATCATCCCACCTTGCCAAAATGAAAACGCAATGAGACAGATGTCTCGTCATTTGCAATTGCCAATAGGTCACCAATATACCTGCCTGTGATAACCCAGCTAGAGTCATTTTCTGGTGATGAACAGTTTTTTTTTTTTTTTTTTTTAATAAACACAAAGGAATTCTACATTATGTCAGGAATATTTTGTGAAAAAAAATCTAACTAATATCTCTAATATCGACTGAGCAAGGTCAATTACCCAAAGAGTAATTTTGATGTGGATTTGCTTGCCAGACCATATTGTTGAGGCAGAAACCGTGGGACTTCAAGAGCAGACTCTACTTAAAACTAGATATCATTGAGACATTGAGTGAGTATCTGAAGTGATATATTCACAATACTAAAAACAAGCTGGCGAGCCTAGTAGGGCTGAATGGCCTGTTCTCGCCACTCATGTTATGTTATGTTATTTCAAAGTTTTGGCAAGCACGACATATCTTCAAACTAGGCTGGTTAGCTTCACAAGACGTTAATCTACAAATGCAAACGCTTCATTTCTGAAATTTCCGTGCTGATAAGATGCAATCCGTGGAGAAATCTGCACCCGGCTTAAATCGCAACTTTTCTGCCGTACCTTCGACTGACCTGCTTTACGATGGCCACATTATTGTCCACATTCATTTTCAATGGTATAAACGAAGTTCCTAAACCGAATGACACTCAAACTATCAGGCATTCATCCGCCAAGGTGATCTAAAAGCAGATTGAAAACCAGGCTTATGGAAAGCAACTTCTGCGTAAGCGAAGTGTCAATAAATTCATTAATTTTAATATGTATGATGTTAGAAATAAATTTTTTTAAGCACTAGACACACCTCATACTTTTGTCACTTTTTTATCACAGTAACTACTTGACGGTCAAGCAGTATCTCAAAATTAGATCAGCCGATTTCAGCCGGGTTTTCAAGGGCAGGGTCATGAATATTAAACGCTGTGTTTTCAGCGTCACAGTATCACCCCGATCTCCAAAATAAGCAATATTTTGTTTTTCATTTCATTCATTTTCTATACCCACTTATTCCTCACTGGGGTCGCAGGGCGAGCTGGAGCCTATCCCAGCTGACTACGGGCAAAGGCAGGGACCCACCCTGGACAGCTTGCCAATCCATCGCAGGGTGCACACAACATTCACAGACCATTCACTCTCACACTCATACCTATGGGCAATTTAGTGTCTCCAATTAATCCAATAGGCATGTCTTTGGACTGTGGGAGGAAATTGGAGTACCCGGAGAAAACCCACGCGAACACGGGGAGAACATGCAAACTCCACACAGAAACAAACCCACAACCTTCTTGCTGCGAGGCAGCAATGCTAACCACAGCGCCACCCGCAATATTTTGTTTGTAAGAAAAAAATTAAAATAAATAGCAGTTATACATTTTTTTCAAAGCTACAGGGAGCCACTGTAGATACAAGGGCTCCAGAGCCTCAGGTTGCCGACCCCTGCCATAGACTGTGGATGACACTGACAGTTGGCACTTTGCTTAAATCTTTGTGCGGGGGTTACACTGCAGAGCGGGCGAGAACCAGCGAGGATACGACTATTAAATTTAGGGTGTTTCATAACACCGCAACACATTTTTTTATTGGCGTCAATTCTCTGCCCATTTCCTTTTATTCGCAAAAACCAATACTTCAAGTGGTGCTGGAGTTCAAGAACCAAGACATGTCACAAACGGTTTATGGACCTTCCATATTCAAATACTAACCTACAAGTCCATTTTCTCGCAGAAGGGGCACTTCAAGGAAATTCAAACTAAAACTAGAGTTTGAGGAGTTAATGGCAAATCCAGGCTGGAACAGAACTCTGGGGAGCATTTTAACTCTCTGAACCTGGATTCTCTACCTCGGGAGCAGTGTGCTGGGCAGAAAACTTCAACCCCATGACAGAATACGAAAGGTCTTTCGGAATGACACAGCTGCTCAGAGAAGGGGCTTATGGGATACAGTAGGAGGACTTGCCAGATGCCGCAGGAAAGCTCTCTCAGCGATGCAGCGCAGCACAGTGTCATGGTCATTCATTGTGGACACCATCTCCAAGATGTCCCTGTCTCTTGCCCGCACTTCCACAGCTAGCGCCCCCTACAGTACAGGAGTAGAATAATAAATAAGCACTCACATCGCTGAGGCAAACTTCTAACCGAAAGATGGTGTGTCCAGTACAAAACAGAAAATGTGTATAGCTAACAGTTTTCAGTGGTAATAAACATCACATTCAAAATAAATAGACTGAAGATTAATAAAATAAAAATATCAATTTCAACCCTCAAGAATACCAGCGAGATCACAGCACAGTGATAAATAAGACACGGCCACTTCGCAATTCAAAAGAAGAACCATCAGGCAACAAGCTGAACATTGACTCTACATGACATGCAGACAGATGAAATTAAATCAGCTCACCTGCCCAACAGCGTACATACAGTCCTCAGGGCCCAGTATCTGAGAGCAGAAACATTGCTTTTCCAATAATATTCAGCAAAATTACAATGAGAAAACCATTATTCAACTCCAGTGAATAATACTTCCAAGTTGGGTGGTCTCCACTTTTTTAAACCACCATTAAACACCATTTGAAGCCATTTACATGCACCTGCTGAATGTTTAATTTGTAATTGCAAGTATGCTTAAATTTAGCAGAAATACCGCAGTGCATCCTTTTTTTTAATACAGCATTTCATGTACACAAGCGTCACAGTGCCAGTCGCATGCATTTAATAGCCTGCGCCTCTTAGTCAGGTAATTGGAAAAATGTGGCATATATTAACTTGGGAGAGAGGAGTCAGTGAATTTGCCGTGAGATCACCGCAATGGAATGAAGTGCAGAACCGAGCAAAATACAGAGAAAACGAAATGCGCGCAGTCATAAATACTTGGCAACAAAGAAAAGAAATCGCGCTAGTACAAACTGTACAACCACGCTGCTTGAAGTGTTCACCGTTCAGCAGGCAGGATTGTATCTGACCAGCAGAGGGCGTACCTGGCTCACGCGGCTATCCCAGCCCATGCGCCGCAACCCCGCCGTGGCGAGTATGATGGCAGCGTAGTCGTCCTTCTCGTCAAGTTTCTTCAGTCGGGTGTTGAGGTTTCCTCGCTTAAGATCCTCGTTCAGGAAAAACATCGCACCTTCATCAAAAAATATACTCTCCCAGCCCCCCACCGCAGTAACAGCACTGTAACAAGCTCCTCCAAGAGTAGTTCCATTTGGCCTTCAACATAGTCGGGGGCGGGGGAGGAAAAAAAAGAAAAAAAAAAAACCCCTCAAGCTACTGACAAACTGTTCTGTTTTTCAACACGGGAGGGAAGTTCTGAACTGGCTCGGATGTCACCTCCAGTAGCACCTGGTGTTGCAGAGGTTTACATAAGTATGCCAAACAGACCCCCAAAGAAAACCGGACAGACTGTTTGCTGTGCCAACTGGTTTGACAGGAGACGTCAATTTTTTCCCCATGTAGCGCTGTTGCGCCATCATTCTGCTACATGCACATTTGTTAGAGTGATGCAAGCCTATCCACCATGTCTGGTGAGAGACATCCAATATTACAAGGCTTCGTTTAGCGTCATCAGCTGGCCAGAGAACAAAGGTAAGCCAGTCTGTTAGATATAAAGATATAATACTGCAGTTTATGCTATTGATTTTGCAGTTTTTCTGCAATAGTGTCCTCACTTGATTTGATATTGATTTCATAGTGCAAAAGAGGAAAATCTAAATGGCTCTTTGAGTTTCTTGTGTGCAACTTGCACTTCATTCACATTTGAACATAGTACATGGTATTAAAAGTGTTAAATTACCGCATTAATTCTGATTTGATATTCATAAAGTTATTAGTCTGAATGCACAGACAGACTTAGGAATGTGCACAAAATTGTTTCCATAGTCACTCACCCGCATATATGGCATTATCACATAATACACAATTGTACAACTGCAGACGGTACCAGCAAGAGAAACCACCCCCCCCCAATGTTCTCAGAAAGACAGTGATTTGGATGAAGCCACAGTGCTGGCAGACATCTGCAGCCTCCAATTTGTAACTGCTGAAATAAAGGAGAGGTTGTAATATGCATTTTGGAGTTTAATAATCAGGTTAACGTTAAAATTGATCCTGTTCCAGTTAAGCAAGATGAGCCAGAAGGCCCGTTCACTTCTTTGATACCTTAGCTCTTTGGAGTATTAAGAGATTTTTCAATATTAAGCAACCCAGATGTAATAAAGTCACCACTGACAGCAGAAGATTGTGGTACCACATGTAGGGCTCAGTTCATTCTTCAGAGACCCAACGGCAGAGCTCATAAACATGAAATGAAAGGACTCATTTTACGAGACATCGGGCCATTGATATCCTGCTAACTGTGCTCAAAGAGCAGGGATGTGGCATTCTGCCGAAGAGGACCTGAGAGCTGTGCAAGGCATGCTGGGAAGGATACAATGTCTTTAAACTCCAGATGGGGGAAGCGCCGCTTCAGCTGTGCAGCCCGGCGAAGAGAACTCGTGCCGATTACACTGTCAGAAGCATTTACAGCACACATTACGGAATAGCAACATCCACAATGACCATTTGTTCAGAGCACCAAGGAGTCATTAACAGCAGGCACTGTGGCTTCCCACATCTGCTCAAAGAAAAAACCTCAGCATAGACAAGTGTGCATCTAAACCTGGTGATCAAGCATAGATCCCCCGCAGAATCCTGCATTCTCCACTGCTTTACCACAGGCATTCGATTTAATTAAGTCTCTGGGGCCAAAAAAAACTTTCCCATGGCAGTCCATTCAAAACTGAATTTGCCTTGCTGACATACTTTACTTATTTTGGAAGAATTAATAAATTATGTACATCTTCCATGCTAAAATAATTAGTCACTGTGGACGGACTTTACTTTGCTGAGCAGAGTTCATTATTTCCAATCATCCTTTCACCTTAAAACGCCCCATTAGTCAAAAATGGCAGCCTCCATGACCTGGCTTCATGCTCCATTGAGCTTCCATAGGAATCCTCAGACACAGCAAACAGGAGTGGCTCCCACACAATGTCCCAATCATTTTTACACTAAAGCTCCCCAACAGTGCCTGCCTGCCTTCACTTCCCAATCATCCTCTCTGCTATGCCCTCACCTCTTGTCTGGCAGAATGTCCAGCGTCTTCCCAGCATGCTTTGGGTGCAGCACCACAGCATCATGTGGATTTTCGCGCCTTAAAGAGAAAATGCATAAGTTGAGGTAAAAAATCACTGACTGCCTCATCACATGATGCAAGAGACTGTCCCTCGCGCATCTTCAGAAACAAAGTTTCAACGTCCACTAAAATCAGATAGAACTACAAAGCTACTTAACTCCAAGCAGGTAGATTAGATCAACAGAAGCAGCTGAGCAGCAATATAATCATCTTTATCTGCTCACTGGATAATAGACATGTGGGACTCACTTCAGCACAGCTCCAATAGTGAAGCCTGGTGGTAGTGTGGTGGGCAGGTCTTTCAGTGAGTGCACAACCAAATCCACCCTATAGGGAACACACACACACACACACACACACACACACACACACAAACACACACACACACACACACAAACACACACACGCACACACTATAATGGACTTTGAAAGACCTCATTGGCCCAGGCTTCAAAACGATACATTGATCACATTAAAAAGATATCACTCAAATGTGCGTTTTTATTTTTTCAGAAAACAATTGCGCAATTAAAAGGTAAACTGTGATGATCAAAAACACAGAAAGCCTCTCAGCTCTAGTCCCTCATTACACAGATTACTGGAGTGCGACATGGAAATCTCACTGATTTACAACAAAGCATGATTATGGAGAATACAGTTGTGAGGAGCTATTTAAGAGGAAAGGACACACAAGGTGAAATACCTTGGGCTGCAAAAAAATAAATAAATAAAAAAAGGGACACCCTCATTGAAAATTCACTATGAGGAAGTAAAAATAAATAAATAAATAAATAATCAAACCAAAAATGGTGGATCAGCCCACATTCCACCAGAAAGTTAATGATATGAAGTAACCCTTTACTGCCTGCTGTAGTCCCTCCCATTTTGGCCCCAAGTCAGAGTGAATTCATGCCACCTCAACACTACAGAACAAACTGCAACACGTTCCTGAGGGCGCACCAGTATTAGACACTAACATACTTAGCCTTAGCCCTCCTGAAGGCTTCCTTCAGCAGGTCTGTAATGGACATGAATGCCGACTTACTCGTTTTTTTCCAGCGCGTTCTCAAGCTCTTTTGTGAAAAGGCTTTTTTCTCCAATCTAAAGACACAAAAGACATAATGACCGGGCTTCACTTTCATAACAAAAGACTGCATGTTACAAAAGACTTTCAGATCCTGCTAAATATTTAGTCTTCATGCAAGACTGGGGACACAACTGTGATCTCACCTTCGATAAAGCTGTATCCAGGATTTTGTCTCCTGTTGTTGACATGCCAACTGGAGAAGGAAGAAATTGATTTCACAACTATTCATTCTCTTCAAACTTGTTTTTAACCCATTTGTGCCAGCATATGGAAATTAACATCCAACGTGTCCAAAAATGGATAAGCAATGTGTAATTTTACCAGTTCATACCATTAAAGCTATGGCTAACTCAGTTTAATAAAAACTTCGAGCATATCTGATATCTGGTCTTAATTAACTTGGAAAGAGCAGTCATATTTGGTTTTGTAAAAGCTGGGTGTCTAAGGGTGAACCCAGTTCCACAGCAGAGGGACAGCAGGCACGCAGAGTAACCCCACAGAGGAAGGACAGCAGGCACACAGAGTGACCCCACAGAGGAAGGACAGCAGGCATGCAGAGTGACCCCACAGAGGAAGGACAGCAGGCACACAGAGTAACGCCACAGAGGAAGGACAGCAGGCACACAGAGTAACGCCACAGAGGAAGGACAGCAGGCATATAGAGTAACCCCACAGAGGAAGGACAGCAGGCATATAGAGTAACCCCACAGAGGAAGGACAGCAGGCATATAGAGTAACCCCACAGAGGAAGGACAGCAGGCATATAGAGTAACCCCACAGACAATCCTACAGCAGAGGGGGAAGCACGTTTAAGTGCTAGTTCCACAGCAGTGGGATAGAAGATATCAGAATCGAGGAAATAAAGAAATGACTATCTGCACTGAACACACAGCCACAGACATACTTTCTTTCCACTTTTGCGCAAGCAACAAGTGGGAGACAGCACAGAAAATATTTCACCCAGACTGAGCTCCCTCTCCCCATCACATGCATGCCTGCACAAGAGTGCCAAGTCGGACATTCTAGTTCTTTGATTCTCACCAATTTCCAACTGGACATTTGGATAGAGCTCTTTTAGCTTGTCAGCCACGCTGTCAGTCTGGATACGAGCGAGCTGAGCACGGAAACACAGACAGACAGAACAGAATCAGGAAGAATATCAACATACCGTAATACCAACCCAGAAACAAGAAACAAAAACTACACAGCATTCAGATGATGCACATCAATGGAATATTCCCTGAAATTTCAGATTCTCTCAAAGAGAAATACCGATATCCTCACCCATTAAATACGTAGCTGACAATGCCAATGTTCAACAAGAATTGTCAGAAAGACAACAAAGCTCGCCGGGGCAAGGTTAAAGTTTTTCTGCACGCGGACGGACGCGGACGCACGACAATAGCTCTTCGGACATTATTCGTCCCGCCGAGCCAAAAATAAACATGAACAGGGTTATTCAGCAGCAATACCCTAACCACAACACTACAGAAAGCAATGACACTCCATTTAGGAAAACAGTGGCATCTGAAATAAAAACACTGATTGTAAAGAAGAGAAAATACAACGGATTCCAGGTCATATTTTATCCATCTCCTCATTTGGGCAACATTTAAGATAACATGGATGTGTAAATGAGACCATCCTTATGGAACATAATATACTCCAAGCTTAATAATGAGAATGCTCAAAGGGTTAAGAATAAAATAACATTTAGTTCTGACAGGAAGGGAAAAAAACTAAGTCAGAGGCCAGCATTGACAGTACTGTAAAGTAAAAAAAAAAAAGTTTAGACTAATTTCGAACAATAAAAGTAATTATAGAAAAAGCACTCCACTAACAACCTCCAGCTAATGCACTATGACGACCTATTTTCCGGTGTAATCTTGCATTCTCCCCTCCCGATCGGTTGTCCCCTCTAAAGAGCCATGTTTAAAAGGGAAACTTCAAAACAGGCAATTAAGCTTGTAGACAGCCCATTACAGTGGCATACTGGCAATACAACGCTTCTGACTATAACATTATGTTTAGTTGACAGAGAAAGTATGCAAATCCATGGTATTACCTGGCTCTTTCTGGTTCCAATCCGGATGACTCGTCCAATTATTCCATTGTCGTCCTGAAAAGACACAATTATTTACATAGAACACCTGGTGATTTCAATCTAAGAATACCAAAGCTGAAATGTGACAGCACATAGGTAGCTGTCGCACCAGTGCCACATTAGCGTCCATCCTTCATGTTCACTGTTCCAGGACTTGTGGTTTACTCGCACATTCTGAGACACTGACCAAGCAGCCAAATATTCTACATACTTAATGACGAGGAACAACAGTCAATTTTTGACAGGTGAATTGGCTGTGCAGGCTGTCTGGCGCAGATGGCCAAATCTTGGATCAGGTCAATTTGAAGGCATACTGCTCGTATATACGAGAAATGCCTACTTCTTGTATCCCAGTAAAGCCCAATTCACATACACGAGAAATGTGTCATATGAACAATTATAGAATACAGGAAATTCAAACTTTATATGAAATGCCCATTTCTCGTATACCTGAAAAGCCCAATCCTCACCTACGAGAGAGATGTTTTGTAAAACCCGAAATCTAACACCGAAAAAAAAAGGAAGAATCAGCCAATGCCTCCAACAACTGTAGGAAAAAGAATGACAGTGTATTTTTCATGAGTGTCATCAATTCATGCTTAACAGATCTAAACAATTCTGGGATCATGAGCCTTATCAGTTCACGCATACCAGAGCCACACAGTTCCAGAAGACAGTTTTACATTGACACCCTCTGGTAAATGAGAAACGGTCATTTCTGGTCTACACGAGCAGTGCGCCTTTTAAATGATTTAGATCTCAAATCCCCTTCTCTTCTCAGACAATGCGGACATGTTCACACGGATCGCTGCATTAGGTCCAGGAGAACTTGGTGGCGTAAGTATGGCACGGTGAATGGTTAAAAAAGATCAAAGGTTTGCGGCTCAACAGTAGTTTCATTTAGGATAAACTCACTCATACGAGAAACACCAACAATGACACAGAAACAGACATGATATAATTCAGATAAATTGACCTTTAAGATCGGAATTTAAGTTACACGAGCGAATCTGGTTTTACAATAAGCCAAGTCAAACTGTAGGACACAAACAATCCAAATAAACAATAAACCAAGCTACAATTAACATGCAAACCAAACTGTCCACTTGTTCTAAAAAAGATACGAACACAAAGTTTGCTACGCCATTCAACTTTGTTGCCTGCGAACAGTCTGCAAGTTAGCTGGCGAACGAACAAAAACTCCTGATTTAACGCTAACCCGGCTAGCGGGGAACTGGTGAGTGCGAAATAAATCGTAGCTACCTGCTTGCTAGTTAACACTCAAACGTTCTCAGCGATCTAGTTTGCTCGCTAGTAAATTCCCACGTTTCTGGACGAAGCATGAGTACGTGAGCTAGCTAGCTGATTTTTCCGGTATGAAATTAATAATCTGCTCCAAACACCCACCTGAGCACTAGTTCCACTCGACATCGTGCTGTGCTTTTGAAATCCTCGGAAAGAATTAGAGGGATTGATTGTAAAGCTGAGACTTCCCGGCCGAATGCAATAAATTGAACATTTTCGCCGGTTCTCATTGAATCCATCAAGGTGCCTTCAAACACATTTCGCCGGAGATCCACCCTCCTTCACAGCAGCGATGTCACTTCCGTTCGGAAATCCTGCGCATGCGCTTTATGCTATAGCGGGAGATCTGCTGCCATAACTTCCTTTATTATGGAGGCACTCGAGAATGAATGGGAGCCCATGGATCTGTAGCGGGGGTGGGATATCTGACAATTTTGAGTATGTTTTCGTTAAAAGGGGTCGAGAATATAGAAATTGTTCCATTTTTTAGATTTTTACGGGTTTAAATTGTTTCATGTTTTTGGAAGTAGTTGTGGATGTCACTACAAACCACGTATTAGCACTCACCCAACCACTTGGGTGTTTCTTTTTTAATTCAACCGCGTACCAAACGTCTGCATTCACTGCAAAGGCAATTCCGTAATCATTGTGGTTATGTTCCTATAATTGTTGTAGGGGAGAGGAAACGCTGCTGGCTAACTAAAGACTCCCAGTGCCATGAAGGGAGGGCGATCGATTACAATCAGTCAAAAAGTAATACATTTGCAGAAGAGCAAAATCAACTACCCCATTAGATAAAAAAATAAACAACAACATTATTTTCATTTCAATTCCAATATATACATCAGTGGTTCCCAAACTTGGCCTTGGGGTAGTAGCGGAAGAGCCACCCCAATGAGGCCTTTCAGGCAGAGATTACTGTGGACTATACAAATGGGGTTTTTTGATAATGGCAGTACAAGCGAAATAAGTACCCTTTCTTTACTTTGTGCGATCAGGAGTACTCTATGGGAGTCAAAGACCAAAATATAAACTTGCAAAATTTGCATATTAGGTCCCCTTTAAGATGGACAAAACCGTGCTCTGTTATTATCATTTTTGAATAAAAATGGCAAAGTCGCACAAGCACACCCAGCATACACTAAGCACAATCAAAAACATAATAAAATATAACGTTTTTCTGGACAGAGCAAATAGTGAGGCTGTGGATGTAATTAATGTTAATACAATATAATATGAATTATTAAGGTAAGGAAGAAAAGCAACAAACACATGTGAAACGAAGTTAGATTTCAGCTTTTAGTATTTTTCACAATACAATAAAATTCAAAGTGCACGCGGAAGGTGCGTCAGCGTCACCTTTGCAAAGCTGTACAACAATCTCTGTGCCAGCAGATGTCACCACGTGCTCAATGAATGAAGCTTTCAGTAGTGAACCGATTTTCAATACAATGGTCCAAAAGGGTTGAAAGCTTCATAAAGCCTTGTTTGGCCATCGCTAGTTCAAAGTCTCTCCTACCTGACATCACAAAGGGGAGTGACCACCCACAATAATGAAATCTGATTGACTGCTTGGCTGAAGGTGATCAGTTCTCCCTGCTTCCGGTTGGTTTCCTCCCCATGTGATCTCAAGAGGGAAAAGATTTTGAAATGGCTTGTAATAACTAATTAGCTGAGCACCTGGTAACGTAATAGGGGACCTTTAACAAGCTGTTAATTTGTTGGTGCATTTATGTTTAGAGCAGCAATTTATCCTCTCTTGACATACAGCATTTTGACAGATATGCATATATGCGGTGAGGAATTAAATTCCACATCCATATTCTGATCTATGAGCAACAATTGCATACAAGAAACGCCCGCGTTTGAACACCCTCGGCCTGACTTATGAAGTGTCCCAGAACAATTACACAATAATCAAAGTAGAATTCCACAGAACATACATTTACAAATACAAAAATGCCCAAAGTCCCACAAAAATTTTGGAAAATTCAATTTTTTTCCACTAATCTAGAGCCCCGCATATATATGATCGTTCCCCCAGGTATAAACCCCCTAGCTCAAATGCTTCATCAAAATCAGTCCACGACAAAGTTTTTTTCAAAAATGCCATTTTTTCCCCAAAAAATGGTCCGATCTGAAAAACTCTTTCCTGGCCTGGATTCCCTACATTACCGCGAATGTTTTGGCATGGGTAACTAGTTTATTGATGCTGACTTTAGAGGTGCACACACGGACAGACAGACAGACAGACGACGAACTGATGACGATACTCTTCGGCCTGAAGTCGGGCCGAGGGTAAAAAAAGAGGGGGAAAATCAATGGGTACCTAATTGGTGAAACTGTGGGCATATGGTTGCAAAAACTTGCAATTTAGGTGGAAATAATTATTTTCCCCAGTTAGCTCCAGTCACTTTATTCATTGAGGAATATCTCGTCAGCGCCATCTGGTGAATTATAGCCAATATTAGTTCATTGGAATCAAGACGACAGCGTCACTATCCCCCGCCACGATCAAGGGCCATAACTCCGTAAAAAAATATGCTTCGACGTCCATTTTAGATCTCAGCGTTAAGCATGAGTAGCTTATTTCGAATACATAATTTCACGCGTCAAGATGTAATAGTTTCAGAGAAATCTTGTCCCCATTGTGGCTCGGAAAGGCCCACTTCGTGGCGACGGATACTAACTAGCGCTCAGCCTGTCAGTAGAAGGGCTTTGACACACCCCCCCCCCCCCAACTAGTCTCGCGTTGATCACACATCACTGTCTGATCTCATAGCTTTCACAGTTTTGACTGCTGAGCTCTTGAACTGAGACGAACAAAGACTTCCGATCAGCAAAAGGAGAAGAGTATTTTATCCTCGGCAATGCAGACACAGAAACACTGCGCCTACAAACTCTCTATTCCAATAGCGCAGTGGGCCAACGTAATTCAATGATCTTTAAGATAACAGATGAAGAGTTCCAAAATATCGCCTTCCGTGCACACTTTCATATCACATGTTAAGAGTGTGATTTACAGACAAACAGGTGTATTCTTCTAGGTCGCCACCTCATCCGAGGTGACGATTCCCTCTTTTGCCTCGACTGCAGCAGTACTTCCGGTTGGATACGTGGCTCTACCATAGAGTTCCAGAAGCTGAACACTCCTGCCATCTTGGAGCTGTGGGCAGGTGGACGAGTTCTCTTTCCGAAGAAATACGATTAACATCCTCAATGTCTGCATAAATCTGCTGTTTTAAACTCGGGCGTTCATACTCAGTAAATATGGTAAGCTCAAAAGTCTTTGTGCGCCGCTCTGAAGTAGAAAACGTGAACTTACTAGC
Source organism: Gymnothorax reevesii (assembly GCA_029721435.1). Classification (NCBI taxonomy): domain Eukaryota; kingdom Metazoa; phylum Chordata; class Actinopteri; order Anguilliformes; family Muraenidae; genus Gymnothorax; species Gymnothorax reevesii. The sequence goes on from CM056574.1 coordinate 130,331,069, forward strand.
TAACTCGATTTTTCTCATGTTGACGTTTCATGGAAAATTGAACAGCCTTACCTGGACGATACTATATGTTCTCTTAAAATCGTGGATATTTTGATTAAGTCGCTCAGACAGATGTTTTTTGTTGCGTGCAGTTTGGACTGTTGATAACTGCCTTTCACTTGCAAATGCGATCGGCCTTTTGATGTTGAATTGACATTATTTAGCTTGGTATGGGGTTGGTTCAGGATTTCCTGCGCTCCCAAGGCAGTACTTGTGTATCAAGGGCAATGCAGTCGCGCTGGCTAGTTTTATTATATGGTACTTGTGTCAGGATGATGCCTCCAATTTGATCGCGAAGGTATCAATGCTCGATCGGTTGTGATTTGTTTTCTTGCCGGGTTCCAAAAGCCATGATCACCCGGCCTGATGTCAAGTTAGCAGGAAGCTACGTTTGTGTTCAGTGTGCCAGATGGCTTCATTTAGCCCAGTTATTGGCTAATTGTCAGTTATAGTTCAGCCATCAAGAGAACTTTTTGGCCTGGCGACAGTTCTGAAGGGCTACTCCGGGTAAAAATGATTTCATTGGTGGATCTAAAATGTCTTACTTAGTTAGGCTACCGCGTTTAAATCGAAATTTTAAAGTTAAATCTCCCTTGCTTAACTTGTAACGTTATCTGGCCGACAGTTCTTTAAACCACTTGCTCCTGCACCATATGCCGCCTGGTTACCTAATGAGTGGTCCGTGATCAATGGTTATTATGAATATTAACTGGCTTCTTGTAAAAATAATAACCGAACACGCAGTTAGGGGAGTCGAACCAGGCGTAGGCTTCATTTGAATAGGTAAATTGATTTAATAAGTGTAATTGTGCATGAATATTTGCCATTGATGTTAACTTGGTGTGGTCAGGAAATTATGCACAGTGAGTGGTTTGTGGAATATGCAGTCCTACTATAATTTTCACCATGTTATTTTTTTAGTCACAAAAAATTGAGCTCTGGATTGCTATTTCTTCCACACAAATTTCCACACATTTCTTTCAATTTTAAATGCTCTCTTTAAATGTGTGCATGTGCCCAAGCAGTATAACTGTATCTCACATTTATTTAGATAAAAATAAATAAGTAAAGAAAAATCAGATGAGTAGGCATACAATATTATTTAAATTGAATATTTAAATGTGGTGTTCAGCTGTATGACTGATTCACTGTACTTTTTGGAAGGGGGTTCTCACTGTGGTTGAAGGAATCATCATTCACTTGCTATGTGTATGACAAAAACAACTTGGCATATGCCCTGGGGTTATATAGTTAAGTGAGATGAGTTCTGCAGATAAGTAAATAAGATCTGATTGTTTCAGCAGTTTTTATTATGGAGTGGCTGACATAATAACATTCATTGTTTTGCATGCATACTCCATCAGTTTTTTTTTTCTCACTATGATGCCTGTTCAAAAGCAGGCCGGAAGTTTTTGTTTTTTTCGATCAGAAATTCAAGTTGATGCCATTTAAATTACACAGTTGGTAGTTTTTCTGGAGTCCGAGCTTCCCAGAAGAGTGAACCGGTGAGGAACTGTAGTTACCTTGGTAAATAGCATCATTCTTACCTTGCACGACTGATGTTTTACTGCAGCTCCTGTGGCAGACAGAGCCCAGCCTTGCACTTAAGGTCCTGCCAGACTGTGAAACTCTGTTGTGCAAGCGAGTTCCTCTGTGCAGAGAGACAACAGACTGAAACTAGTAATACTAACTGCATCTCTATTGTACCTTTGGTACATTGGATGCCTCGCAATGGGCTTCACAGGACAAAGGAGTCAACAAACAAAACCATGAAAAAGTAGTTAATAACAGTAAAACAATGATCGAAGTGAGGAAAATGTAAACAATGTTAACAAAATATTAAGAAGAATATTCTTAAATTTCTTATCTAAATTAGTGGAATTCATAATTTTTTATTGATACAATTTTCTAAGTAATTTATTTTCTTTATAATTGCATAATATTACACCATTGCATCCATGTACATTTAGAGTTAAGTGTTTGTTTTGGTTATATTTTTTCGTCTATTGTGCTCTGGGTCTGTTTGAAGAGAGAGACACTCATCTTTGCCAACAGGACTTGGTCTTGCCCTCAGGCATACATGTATCTTTGTGTGTGTGTTTTGAGAATCACATGACTCCTGCTCCTGTAGGTGCTGTTAGCGGCTGCCTTGTGCACCAAAGCAGGGAAGGCCATAGTCTCGCGGCAGTTCGTGGAGATGACGCGGACTCGCGTGGAGGGTCTGCTGGCAGCCTTTCCTAAGCTGATGAACACAGGGAAGCAGCACACCTTTGTGGAGACGGAGAGTGTGCGCTATGTGTACCAGCCCCTGGAGAAGCTCTACATGGTGCTCGTCACCACTAAGAACAGCAACATCCTGGAGGATTTGGAGACCCTGCGGCTCTTCTCACGTGTGGTACGGGCGCCTGCTCTCCTCCTAGGGTTTGCGCTACTGTTTTTATCCACTTCCATAAAGTGGAAGGAAGTGTGGTTCTTCTTCGAGTCCATCCTGTAATCTGTTCGTCACACTACTTTTCCAGGCCAGAACTTCAAAACAGTTCAAAATCTTACTGCAGAATCTTTTGTATATATACGTTAGTCAGATTGTGAAACCAGTCATTTCATGAAATGACTATTGTTAAACGTCAGTCATTTTATGAAATGGCTAATGCTAAACATCAGCCATTTTTTCACGGAACGACTAAACATTTTTGGTCATTTCACGAAATGACTGGTTTCACAATCTGACTGTAACATATACAATACAGGCCAAAACATCACTAACACTAGGCCAAAATATTGCATGCACCATGCATTTTTCAGAATTTGGCAGGCTTTGTATTAACTTAAAGTATATTTTCAGCAGCAACAAAAAACAGAATAACATAGAAACGCGTATCTTAACCAGAAATGTGAAATATACGTATGAAAATCCGACTTTCAACAGAGTACCCTCCGCTAGCGTTGATTACAGCCTGACATATCCTTGGCATTCTTTCCAGCAGTTTAAGGAGAGGACTTCCTGGTAACTCATTCCAGGCTTTCTAGAGATCATTCATGGGCTCTTTTGAACTTGATGGGCGCACTTCTCTGACTGCTCTGTCAAGTTTATCCCACAGCAACTCAATGGCTGATAAATCTGGTGACTGTGGGGTCCACACCATCTTCTGAAGCACTCCTGCTTCTTCCTTTTTGTCAAGATATCTTTGGCACAGCTTGGAGGAGTGCTTGGGGTCATCGTCCTGCAGAAACACAAAGTTCTGACCAACCAGTCTTTTCCCAGAGGGAAAAGTATGTTGGTTTGAAGGTTTGCTAATAACAGAGTACAATCTGTTCGACCTACAAGTTTACAAAAAAATTTTGGGGAAAACTATTAACCTATGTCTGCGGGGCTGTAATCCAGGCTGAGGAGAAATACATGTTGAAAGTCAAATTTCAAGATGTGCAGTTGTTGGCAAGAAACACTTTCAGTCAGCATAAGCGTCCCTTTGGCATTATGTGTGCATTTTGTTCACAGTTAACTTAAAGGTGCCAAAAACCCAATTCAAAAGCCAAATTCTGAAAAATGTAGGGAGTTCGTAATATTTTAGCCTTTAGTCTGGGTGCATCTTTTAGAGTGGATGTGCCTTTTCACACTTCATTCCATCCTCCTATTCATCTTTCTGTCCTGCATGTGCAGTCCAGAACATCAAGACCGTGGCTAGGGATCTGAGTATTGCATACTAGCTACTTATGGAAAAAGAGCATAATTTGTTTATTTTTGTGCTTCGGGGCCATTTTGTGTTAAATTTGTAATACGTCTGATCATTAATGTTTTGGTGTTTCTTATTTTTGGGTGGTGTTGATCATAATGGTACAGGTTTTTTGATTTAATGATTTGGGTAGTTGATTATTGTAGATTGTTGCATGAAGTTGGTTATGGGGTTGGTCATTCTGCATTTTCCCTGACTGGTGCCCCCTGCTGGCTTCTTTGCTCAGATCCCAGAGTACTGCCGCACGCTGGAGGAAAGTGAGGTTGCTGACCACTGCTTCGATCTCATCTTCGCTTTCGACGAGATCGTGGCTTTGGGCTACAGGGAGAGTGTGAACTTAGCCCAAATCCGCACCTTCACGGAGATGGACTCTCACGAGGAGAAGGTGTTCCGTGCTGTCCGAGAGGTGAGACCTTCTAACTGATCTTGGATTAGATTATGTACCCCTTCAAACAAAACCCCTAAAATGGTGCTGCTCAGTGCTCAACCCTGTTCCTGGAGATCTACCGTCCTGTCAAGTTTTATTTCAACCCTAATTTCGCACACCTGATTCCACTAATTTGCAGTGCAAAAAGATCTGTGTGTTGAATGAAGTGTGCTTTGTTTGGATTGGAGTGGAAATCCTGAAGATGGTAGCTCTCCAAGAGTAGGGTGAGCAGCCTTATGCTGCGTTAATCACTTTGGACGTAATTTGATGTCCCGTCCCTCTCCTTTTTTTTTTACCTCAGACCCAGGAACGCGAGGCCAAAGCAGAGATGCGACGAAAGGCCAAGGAGTTGCAGCAGGCTCGACGCGAGGCAGAACGTTCTGGGAAGAAGTCCCCCGGCTTTGGCGGGTTCGGCAGCACTGGGTCGGTCAGCAGCAACACTGCTGCAATAATTACTGACGTGCTTGTCGAGCCGGAGAAGCCAAAAGCGGCACCGGCGCCTGTCAGGTATGTGAATAGACTGTGGGATTGAGAATACCTCTGTGGGATGCATGTTCGGGTCACTAACGCCCCTTTGGCTTTCTCTGTCTTCAGGCCGACGGGCCCCAGTAAGGCCCTTAAGCTGGGGGCTCGGGGGAAGGAGCTGGACAGCTTCGTTGACAAGCTGAAGTCAGAGGGCGTGGATATAATTGCGCCCACTTCAGGAAAGAGGGCGACCGAGGCTGCTAAAGTCTTGTCTCCCCCAGTCAGTGTGGAGAGGTGGGTCCCCCTGCCTCACCGTTAAACTCTAGGCTTCTCCATGCCCGTGTGTCGCAAAGTCATTCATGACTGAGTTGCATCTTTGAGGATGTTTTATGTCAAGGTTACTCAGCCCTGTTCCAGGACGCCGCCTGTTTTGTAGGTTTTAACCCCACTGTGGCACACCTGATATCAATTTAAAAGATCTTTCTGTTGAATGACGCTTGTTCTCATAGGGTTAGAGTGCATGAGCTACTGGATGGTAGATCTGCCGAGACCGAATTGGACGACCTTGTTCTGTGATGTCGATTTTGATGACATTAACAGTCATGCCCCCATCTGGTTCTTTCTCATCCATCCACCCCCCCCCCCCCCCAGTGTTCACATGAAGCTTGAGGAGAAGATCTCCCTAACGTGCGGGCGGGATGGAGGGCTGCAGAACATGGAGGTCCTCGGCATAATCGTCCTGAGAGTGAGCAACGAAGATAGTGGCCGCATCCGCCTGCACCTCAGCAATGAAGACAAGAAAGGCCTCCAGCTACAGGTGAGTCAGAGCTGTTTGTAGGACAAAACGGATGAGACTGACTGACATGCGTGCTTTGCCGTGATTCGTATTTAGCAGAATCATGTACTCTCATATTGCATGTTTTGAAGTTCAGTTAATATGCCTGTGATGCTTCTTTTATGCATTTTGCTGGACAAAACAAGCTGCAGTGCTCAAATAGGATAGGATGAAGTTAGTCTGGTCACATTTTCTTTCTGTATATCTCTTTGTACACACAACTGAATGTTAAACACTTCACTGTGCAAGGATAATTAGCTGTTGGTTTATCCCCACATGTAAGTAAGGAAGTAAGTAAGTAAAAGTTTATTTTATTTATTACATGCACAGACTCACCCCAATGTGGATAAGAAGCTGTTCACCACAGACTCCATCATTGGCCTGAAGAACCCAGAGAAGTCCTTCCCTCTCAACAATGATGTGGGTGTGCTGAAGTGGAGACTGCAGACCACAGATGAATCCCTCATCCCTCTAACAAGTGAGCATCTACTTCAACTGTACACTGACTAACACATGCCCAACACTGATATACTTGGGCCAGCTCTGATTTCAGCTGGTCTAGTTTATACTGGCCCAACTTGTATCTGCACCAGGGTTGACAACGGCCCAACACTGGTCTAACTTTGGCTCACATGGGCCCAGCTCTGATCTCCATTTGTAAGCGCTGGTCTGGTCTACACTTTTCCAACACTGGTTTGGCACTGGCCCAGCACTGATCTACATGGCCGCAACTCTGATCAACTGTGCATTGGTCTGCACTTGCCCATTGCTAGTCTGGTCTGCACTGGCCAAACACTTATTTATACAGCCAAACTTTGATCTACACTGGTGAATAGTGGCTCAGCACTGATCTACACCGGTTCGACCGGTGATGTTCAGCGGCCAAAAACTGATCTACACTGGCCTGAATAGTAATCTACACTCGTGGGTGAAAAAAAATTAGCGAAGCGCCAAATGGCAAAAGATTAGGGATTTAAATCTCACATGCACTGAATATTTTTAGAAGTTATAATTTTAAAATAATATTCCCTAATTGTTCCAGGGTGGTGAAGATTGAGGGGAGTGGGGGGGGGGGAATTAATACAATTTTATTATTCTACAATTTTTTTGTCAAGACCAAAATCAAGTTTGTGTTTTCCTCAATCAAAGCTGTTAGAATTCAGGCTCTTTCCTCTTACAAGTAGAGTGAGCCGGTAGCTTTGAGAGTGTAGAATTACAGCGTTAATACCAAACCCTTCTCTGTTATGTTAGGGTCAGTTGGAATCGGGTAGTTGTCAGACGTGAATGAATTTGAGGGAAGTTAACAGCTCAGGTCTTGGCAAACGTCATATGTAATGTTACATGAGGAGTAATGCACACGTTCTGGCTCTCCCAGATTGGGACCAATATCATGCTATGATGGGGAATTAAGAAATTTTTGGGTGATTGGCTTTAAATGCATGTCTGAGAAGAAATGGCCTGCAATACAAAAAGGAATGTTTTACATGGCACCCATTGATGGGGTGGATGCAGGCTCATTCGCTTGCTAGCTAACAATTGCCTTCAAACAGTGTTAGCTAGTATAAATACCATTGTTAACTGAATCTTGAAACAATACTGAAACCTACTTTTAAGGTGCACTACGCAAGTTTGTTTACTTTCTGCACAATTATATTTTTCTCTCAATTCACCAACGTGTCTCCACGATCCGCTAGCTGCTTGCCCCTAAATTCACTGTTAAAAAAAAAAAAAATTATAAAAGGGGAAAAAAAACCCAGGCTCTGGAGACTGCACAGGCATCACAAACTGCAAATAAATACAAAGGGTACAGGCTGTGCGCCATAACATAACAAACCATCCCGGCCAATCACCGATAAGAGTTGACAGTTATGAAAGCATGGGAGGGAGGGAACTATGGGAGGGAGGGGCGAGCTACCTCTGTTTTGTTTGAGTTTGAATGTCAACAGAAGTGAGAGTAGACAAACTTGCATAGTGTACCTTTTAATGGGGATAATGCATTGCTGCATTTCACTACAAATGAGTCCATTACTACTACAGTGTAGGATTTGTAATTTGATAGTTTTCATATCTTAGTACTGGCTTTCACCTGGCCGACACTGATCGACACTGGCTGTAAGCAGACAAACATCTTGTATGAGCTAATATACTTGACCATACACTGATCTATGTCATTCTTATGCTTACCCGAACCATCTCCAAGCTGAGCTGTACCAAATACTCTGAAGTCGACCTCCTCTGGCTGATTTGCTGCACATGATCAGATGAATTCTCCCCCCGCACTGTGCGACACCATGTCGTTTTACTCTGCCTGACTGCTTTTCATGCTTTCATTGCTGCAGTAAATTGTTGGCCATCAGACGGCGCCACAGGCTGTGATGTAAACATAGAGTACGAGCTTCAGGAGGAAGGGCTTGAACTTAACAATGTCATCATCACAATTCCTATTCCGTGAGTAACTGGATTTCAGTTTGCATTTTAATTTTTTATTTATTTATTTTTTTTAGCTGCTTCAGAAATCCTTGGTGGCCCTGTGCTAATCATGTACTATTGCATTTGATGTTTGCCTCTTTGTGGGCCTCCTGCAGGTCAGGAGTGGGAGCACCGGTTATAGGCGATCTGGACGGCGAGTACAGACACGACAGCCGGCGGAATGTTCTGGAGTGGTGCCTTCCCGTCATCGACGCCAAGAACAAGACGGGCAGTCTTGAGTTCAGCATAGCCGGACAGCCGGACGACTTCTTCCCCGTTAATGTTTCCTTTGTCTCCAAGCGTAACTACTGCCAGATACAGGCACGTACTCTACACTTCAGTCTAACCTGGTGGTGACCAACCACCCTTTTCCATCTCGTAGCTTTACAACCCAGCTCCATTTTGGCTCCCCTGACCAGTACTTAGCCCTGTTGCAAAATCTCTGGATGCTGAATAAAACTGTACAGTCTCCTTTCTAAATTCCCCAGGCTTGAAAGTAATTTCCTCTCTCTTTTCCCTTTAGGTTATCAAAGTGACGCAGGTGGACGGAGACGCTCCAGTCAAATATTCATCTGAGACTTCATTTGTGGTGGACAAGTATGAGATTCTGTGAAGGCCAAAGTGTAGTGCAGACAGTCGTGACATAACACAGCAGGTGGGACTGTACCTTTCAGAGACCCTTCCGGAACATTGTGAAGCACGGCTTTGTTTGTATTTTGTTACAGGGCAGTAGTCATGTGAATGATGGATGTCAAACTGAAAATTAAAGAAAAATGTTGAATCAGCAAATGAAGCCATGGAGGAGAGATGGTCAACTATGATGGAATGTGCCTGGGGGGGGTTGGGGGATGGGGGGGGGTGTTCTGTCGGGGAACTGTGGCTGGGTAGTCGGTCACCCTGTGGGTGGAGTGCCCGTGTGGGACGGGCACATACCCGATACTCTTGGTCATACGCAGCTCTTTGAAGCAGCATGCTGGTGTCAACCCAACCGGAGGAACCACCAGTGTCACTCATCCTAATTTTGTCCTGCCATTTTCTCTGTGAAAGTCAGCGTTTCCATTCAGCCCGTTTGGTTACGTACTGCAGTTGGAAGCAGAGGAGGCAAACCAGCGATCTGAAGATTAAAACCCTTCCCCCCCCACCCATGAACCCACCCTGCTGATTTCACTTACTAGTCTCACCGTTGGCCTGAAGAGTTATGCTGATTGACAAACTTGGCTGACTGGAACAGAATACTGAGGAGGACTTTTACTGTCAGCACTTATATTTTTTCACCTGTGGACAGAAGAATATTACTATTCTGTTCATGTCTGGCCAGGGTTTTTTGTTAGTATGTCAAATCAGATCATTTTCTTGAGTAGCTGTTAAGTCGGTTGATCTTTCGCCCTGTGCTACCTGCTCGCTGTTCTATCCTTAAAGGGGTAGACCGCCCAAAAACTATGATTTGTACATCAATTACTCATCATTTGACGTCTCGAACGGACAAAGTTGCTTTTCACCTGGCCCAACTTCATGGCCACTGGATAGTTTTGAAAAATTATCCTAATTCCTTTTTTGCTGGAAGCAAATGGGGTCACCCAGTAGCAACGGTAAAAAGTCTACAAAACGTCTCTCAAACTTTCAAACCATCGTCGAACGCATCGTCCAGTACTGTATAATCCAAGTCTGCTTTGTCCACTCATATCCTCAGATCACTAGAAACGCGCTTATTTTTCGCTAAAAATAATAAAATACCACAGTTATACTTCAAGTAAGCTCGTGCATTCAAAGAAAGTCCCGCCTCCCTGCTCATTCCCAGACACTAAAAGTTTTTGAGAGAGACGTGTTTCAAAAACTTTAGTCTCTGGGGACGAACCGGGAGGCCAGACTTCCGTTGAACACGCGAGCTTACTTGAAGCATGACTGTGGCATTTTATTATTTTTAGCGAAAGATAACCGCATTTCTATAGTTCTGAGGATACGAGTGGACAAAGCAAACTTGGATTATACTGGACAATGCGTTTGATGGTTTGAAAGTTTGTCAGCAGGCGTTTTGTGGACTTTTTACCGTTGCTACTGGGTGACCCCATTTGCTTCCAGCAAAAAAGGAATTCGGATAATTCTTCAAAACTATCTTGTGGCCATAAAGTTGCGCCAGGTGTAAAACAACTTTGTCCATTCGAGACATCTATTGGTGAGTAATAGATATACAAATTATAGTTTTTGGGTGGAGTATCCCTTTAATATTCCTCTAATGAGTAATTTCTTGCAGTTTCTTTGACGGACTCTGACCCTTTCCATATCATCTCTGAGGATTTGATAGCCAGGAAGGTTATTCAGGGTGGCATTCTCTGTGATGTCCTGGGGTGTAAAAGAAAAATAAGGGTTTTGCCTAAAACTTGGAAATCAAGATTGACCATCCACAGGCTGTAGACTCATGGACTTCTTTTCACAGTGAAGAACTTTTTGCCAGTAAGCATTCATTTGCCCTGACACATCATCTGTTGGATGCATAAATTTCATCTAGCTTATAGAAATGGACTTGGGATAAGTAGCATTGGGATAATTGCTTGGAAACGCATCTTGTGACATCTGGTCACCATTGAGTTTGTGGAGTATGCTGCCTGCAGTTCTGGCCATTCAGTTAATATCCGGGTGGATCATGCAGTGCAGTTCAGAGGTACTGAGACATTGGCTGACTCAGTGTGCTGTAGCCAAAAATTGCTAAAGGAGAATAAATACTGAATATTTGTTTAATTTTTGTTTTGAGCTTATGGTGGGGGATACATTTTCAAATGGTTTTATAACCCTGTAAATGATTAAAGTGGGAATACTTGTATCCCAGTGTAAAAATAAAGGTTATGAAGATTCTTTAAGCAATTCAGGTTTATTGTAAAGTTTAATCATGGCAATATGTTAAAACTTGCAATTTCCTCTACCTTTTAAAGAAGATTGCCAAAACCAGTAATTCTTTAAAATGGGTTTGCCAATGTTGAGATTTTTTTTTGTTGTTATTGGATTTTATATACAAAATAAGGATTAGAGATCTGAAGAATTTGTACTCTTAATACGAGTTCTGTCCCATTGTTGAGAAATTTATATATTGGATAACGTGTACTGTTTGTTTTAAACCTTTTTTTAAATTTTTTTCTCTGTAATCTTTGTCTATGGTGTGGGTTAGAGAAGAAAAAGTGTGTGGTATCGTATGTGCGGGCTGTTTTGTGGATTGGGAGGACTGCTAAGAAAAGCATTCTCAGTGAATCCTCACAATCAGCTGTTACTCTAAAACAGATGGGGAGTGGTGATTGGATTGGTGACACCAAACATGCCCTTATTTGGAGTTGGGTGAGGGGTAATAATTAATGGGATTGTTGATGGCCTTCTCCTTAGCTGTTGGGGTGGGCGTGTGCCTTTGTTAATAAAACATGGATGGGCTAATAGGATGTTAACGCACGGACCAGCGGTTAAACGCTAGCCAGGCTTTATAAAGTGTCCGACAGTGAACAGACTGATGGGGTAGGCACAGCTAACACAAACTCATCAATCAGTGTAATTACTTTTTAGCTTTATTTTGATGCTGTTTCTCATTGCTATCAGAGGACAGCTGGGCTACATTTTGCCGTTTAGCTGTGAGCGCAGAGATCGCCACTTGCTTGCGGTCATGGTACGCATAAGGGGGAGGTATAGAGTAAAAATCACTGTTTTGGAAGCCTCTACTACAGCCTTAGAAAACCTGAAGGAAATCCTGAGATTTTGGCTGCTTGAGTACTGTAGTAAAGTTGACTATTGTGGACCTGACCCGAAGGAAGGAAGCCCAGCATGATACAGGTCTGCTGTCAGGTATGTTTCCCCTCGCATCTAGCTACTTCATTCAGGTGAAGCCGGGTTTGCAATCTGTCTGTGTGCGCCTTTTGAAATGTCACTATTTTAGAGTGGTTTTGGAGACTTCTGGTTTCTTGGGGTGTGGAGGACAATGCCATATTTGGGGGTTCAATAATATTGGGACACCCCTATCTAATCCCGTGTTCACAAGCCATCTTAAAAGTGGTGAAAAACTAAAAAAATATTGCTAACTACTGCCCCATTTTGAGAGAAATTGTTAGAATCATGACGTCTGCTGTTTATGAAATTGAAATGTTCGCTGGAAATTTGGGTGCTTTTGTTTGTGTCAGTGTTAAATGCATTGCAAAACTCTTGATCCGTTTACGATCACGGAGAGCACATAAACTGATTTTACAAAATGCATATTACACGTCTCACATTTTTGTTTCTATGAAAGTACGATTAGTATTTTATTTCCTGCATTGGCTGGATAAAATCCTGGACTAGAAATTGTTAGTTTGCATGAGATAATGTGCCAATGATATTGAACCCCAGTGTACCTCAGCTTAGCAATTAAAAATTGCCATGTTGCTTCTTCCAGGGCTGAACAGAGTCCAGGAAGAATTATATTACATTTTGCACTTCAAAGGAGTTCTCATATCAACATGGTGACAGGTGGTCTTGTGGTTTTCATCGTCTCTCTCCCTTCTGCTTGGATTCGGAAAGAAATGATAATAAATAATAATGAGTTATTCATTGGCCCTCTCTTGATGGGCTAATCTTATGAAGATAACTTCATCCTTCATTGGAAGGTACCTGCAAACAATAAGAGACGTCTTCATACGCAGATTGCATTTGAGGGGTCTTCAGGGTAAAAAATTTCTTTATTTTATTTTATTTTTTTTTGAAAATTTCTATACTTTTGCTTTTTATATAAAAATAAAATAAAGGAATGCAGTGAGATGCCAGTAAACACCGAGAATCTGTTTTTCCTCTGCCTCAGGTGTTACTTGTGACTTTAAATGCAAATTACCAAAAATCACAATTTTGACTGATTTTCAACCTTGTGGCATTCATAAAATCATTTATATTCTTCTGACTTGAAATTTGGATTGAAGTTGCATCTGTTGGAGATCTATGAAATGACTTAGGAATTTATAGATGGGTGCATCCCTAGGGAGTTGATTTTGAAATTGAAGCAAGTTGATGATGGCGATTATGGTTACATAACCATAAATCATTAAATATTCATAAATGTTCCAAACAAAAAAAATCCTATGTCATTTCATAGAACTATTTTAAACCTTTCGCATGAGACTAATTTGAGTAAAATCTGACCATGGGTTATCAAAATATCAGTGCCCCAAAATATTTTCAGATTTTGTCATTAAAATGCAGTTTCCATGGCAACCATGTGAATTTTTTGCAAAATACTATTTATGAGGTTAAAATCATGTCGAGTATGTTTATTTCTTAGTTTTTACATTATTATGGTTATTTCTACACTTTACCCTGAAGACCCCTTGATCAATTTTCTTTTGACTTCACAGTTTTAATTTTCTTCGCACTGATCACAGAACTGGAAATCTCTGCTCACCTCTCTTTCTTATGACATCAGCCTTTAACTTCAAATGTGGTATTTTGTGTACAATAGCAGAAATATTGGGAAAAACCATCAAAAGCTCAAAAGTTATTTTGTTTGCTCTGGCACAATTGATGCTAGTGGACTAAACGCTGTGGAATGAAGGAGTGACCTGACCAGCAAAACAAGCAGGATGTCTTTGAAGGCTGCCATGGCGTAAGAGGGTCAGGATAATTCACCATCCATCTCCTGCTGACCAGCTGTGCTGTGCCACCTTCCGAAATGCTGGCCTTTTTGAGGACGGTCCCTTGAGATGTCATGGGAGTTGCAACAGGAAACCGTATTCCTTCTAAGGGGCTGCGAAGAATTTCCTCTAGGGTCACACAGTTGAGATTGACTGTTGAGAGGTTAGCAAGTGTTTTGTTCATGGGCTAATGTTCAGGCTTCTGTGTGGCCCAGTCCTTGGACACCATTCACTCAGATCAGAAAAGTGGTCTCAAACTCACCTGGAGGACAGCTGTGCCTGCCGGTTTTCAATGTGTTATGGCACCTTTGTGTTTTATGTGATTAATTGATTGGGATGGAACTGCAGGTGTTTTTTTTCATAGTCCTGTGTCAGTCTTTGATTGAAGGTCCAAAATACCTCAAGATGGGATGACCCTTGAGGACTGCAGGTCTGGACCTGGGGGCTGGATAGAAGGGCACTGTGGCCTAAACATCACAGGTTCAAGACTGTGCTTTGCCGTATGACAGACATGACTTTCATTACCAAATTTTTCAAGCTTCTCACAGGGTGTCTCCAGTCTTAAGATAAGTCTTAAGACTCCTTATTTGTTTATTAGTCTATTGGTCCATTTAATAAATTCAGCTAATTTTAACAACGTTTTTATCTTTTACATGTTACCATGTCATGGGTGGAGTGAATACTCTTGGCATCAGTTTTAATTTTCACAACACAAACTTATTTAATGTTGGAGGGTGGGGGTTGTAGTTGAAAAACGAATCAATCATCCTGGTTCAGGGACATCTTGTCAGTAAATGGTTCCTTGGAACTGGGGAGACACTAAGAGGTGATAAAAACTCATTTTAACAGCTCACCCACAGAGGTCTTACAGGAAATGCCTTATCTTTGAAGACCAGCATGTTCCCTTGCTACACGACCCTTTCCCTGTCAAAGCTACTGCTTTATGGCTTTGAATGAAGGCTGATAGTTGAGTGGTTCCATTATATGAACTTGTTTGAAACTTTCATATGAAATGTGAGTGCTTCAAAAAAAATTAAGGTTGCTGAATACGCCTTATTGTTAATGGTTAACTGTTCAGTGAATGGGGAGTTTGGACTGCTTCACCACTAGATGGGAGTAGTATTACATCATGATCTGTTGAGATCACAAGGTTTCTTAAGCCAGACTGCATGCAAAGTATTTTAATTTTGTGTCTGGTCAGTGCTTGGAGCTCCTGAGTTTTTTTTTTTTTATTTATTATTTACTTTCCTGAACATTCCATTTTCTCTTAAAAAAAGATAAAATGAGCATTAACTCTTTAATGCAATATCCAATCATCTCCAAACTTGAGATCCTTCATCTGGAGGAAATTAGACTCACGCCTACTCAGTTTGGTGTAAATCCATAATCTACACTACCTGACAAAAGTATTAGGACGTCACTATTTATGTGTGTGATTTTCTTACAGTGCAGTTGAAAATAGTGAATGTATCATATTTGGAAGTAGTTGTAAATTCAAATAAAAATACAGACCCCATTTTGGATACACCAAACTGAATTATTCTAAGTCTTGACCCTCCTTTTATAGAGAATCAAAATCACTCCATGTGCCACACCTGATCATATTGATTGAACTAATAGTAGCCGTGGTCTTCCATTATAACAAAGACACAATTCCAAACTTGTAAATTTGAAGATTACCATCTTGCAAGCACTATTTATTATAATATCTCTTATTTATTACAGACCCAAAGTGAGAGTTTTTTATGCAGAGAAAAAATATGCCAATTTGTATATCTGTAGCATCCCCAAATGTTCAAATAATGTTCTGTGATGTTTACATGTACATTTTAGGACACCATTAAATTCCTACAACGCTCACATGTGTAATATAGCACGTACATCAAAGGTTGAGTGAGAATGAGGATCGTCCTAATACTTTTGTCAGGTAGTGTATACTTGGTGCTAGATATAGCCAACTGTCATGTCTTTAAAATCACTAACCCATTAAATTCAGAATTATTCATGCCTCATGTCGGTCAAGGGTCCTGCGGATATCTATTATATGTAAAAGTTAATTTTGCTAATAAGATTTCACCGTTGCTGCTTCTTGCCAAGCTATCGTGTTGGCTATCTCCATAAACTCAGATTATTTTGAATGTGTGAAAGCTCAATCATCATGCACTACAGTGATGCCTTTTGCTATTTTGGAATTCTTCACTTTTCAGATTTTGTGTTGGCTGGGGGAATTTGCCATCTCTTGTTGGTTCTTGCTAACATTTCATAAGCATAACCGATATTTACTGGCATGGTAACAGATGTTCGGAGACCAACTGTCTTTTGGATTAATTATTAATTTGAAGTGTTTCATGATATCAGGTGAAATGAGCAGGGCTTCAGTTTTTTCCTGCCATTGTACAAAAGCATACAGTTTGTCACCTTGTACACGGTATACCCCATAGCCAGGTGACTTTTTTGTTCAGGCTGCATTTGGCATAACATGTTGCATGAGCACCCTTTATGAGGCTTGCCATCTGCACTTGTATGATTTATGAAGCCATGTTGTCATGGCTGTGAGTGCATTATACAATTTGTAAGAATCAAAGCCTTGATAAGATGCACTTTGTTTAAAGTGTGACCTTCAGTGTTAATTAAATGGTATGGATTTTTTTTTTTTTTCCCAATGGTGTGTAGTCACTCAGAAGCAGCACCTTGCCAGCTCTTTGTGCAAATGCAGTGTGTTTATGCATAATGGGACTCTCTGAAAAGGCAGGAGCTGAACGATGAAATTTTTCCTCCCCCCCTCCATCACATTACACTCTCCACTGCAGCTGCCTATCTGGGGGAATATGTCTCTTTGCGCCCTTAAATCCTCTCTTCAGGATTGCCATGGCAACACTTACCCGCTCCGCTTGGTGGCACTAATTGGATGCTGCCCATGACCAAAGGCTGTCTCTGTCTTTGCCTTTTATCGCGTCTTAATTTCTGGCTCCTAGCATGAATAGCACGATGTGAACAGGTGACACGTAGGCCACAGTCTGTAAATCGCCATCTCTTTAGCTCTCTCCAAGCGTAACGTGGAAACAGTGAGCCCTTTGTGGAGCCCCTAGGCAGCCGAAGGGATGAGACTCCCTTACAGTATGTAGGCAGAGTATTGCACTGCTCTGAGCAGAGGTGACCCAGTTTCTATAACTCGTAGCTATTCGTTCTTTGTCCTGTGGCATTCGGTTTATCTCCATTTTGGAATGGAGGGTGATCTGCCTTTTCAGCTCTCTGATTGAGGCCTTAAGAGTAGCTCTAGATGGGCAGTCCCTTGGTTGCTATGTTGAACACCTCCTTTCGATTGGCTCTCAGTGCTCCTGCTCATTTTCAGAATGCTGATAGTAATCGCATTGGGGGATGTGCTCTTTATTAGAAATGGAAGTGGGCCAGAAGTCAGCCACTTCCCGTCTTGATAAGTGTGACGAGTGAGCCTGGATTGGAGGAGGGTTGCTGAGAACGAAGTAAAGGTTTCATCAAAGTCCTTCAGCTGAAAGAGACGGGCTTCATTTTATAGCCTTAAAAGTAAATGCCCTATGATGCATTTCCACAAGCCATGAACACAGCCAGCAAATTTCGCCAATTAGTTTCACCTCCTAGTTGAAGAATTGTAGAGCCTAGTGCTAAAAGTTCTGAAGTCACATTTTCAGTCTGCGAGGTAAGGGTGAGAAAGCATCTTTTATGGTCACATAAGACGATTTTCTCTAAAAGGAAATTTAGTGACTGAAGTACTTTTAGCAATGGGATCTTTTATTATTTTCCATGCTACCACTCGCCTCTCCAGCAACGAGCAGGAAAAAAAAAACGTATCCATGGAGAAGGAGAACAGAGGCCTTTTGAAGAGTGTTCACCTGCACATGGAAAACAACTGCCCATTTTAACAGTAAATGGTCTCTCTAACTTACTCACACCCTTCCCCTTGTGTCTGCCCCTGTGCAGTGGTTTGGTACTGGTGGGTGGTGCTGGAATGGTTGTATGTACTGTGTGGGTAATTGAGTTTAATAGATAGTTGAAGCTGACAGAGGCACAGACTATGGTGCTGGTGATGGGGTAGTCATATCTCCTATCCACAGTGTGTCTCTGTAACGAACATCTTCACCCCGACATGACATGTGGGTTTCAAGATGTGCCTCAAAAGAATTTGATTATTCCGATTTCGGCTGCATACCGAAATCGATGTACTGTTAACAATGATTTTGTGTCGCAATTAAATTTTTTTTTTCTGCAACCAGGAATAAGCTGGTTGTTGCTTGATCTTGTTTACAGTGTTATTCCATTAATCTGTTTTGAGCAACAACAGTTATGGCTCTGAACCATCCTGAACACACACTAAGCCATTGTCACTGATCCTTCATGTTAGCGCGATTACAAGTCACTGGTAGAATGCATGCACGCTAAAAAGTCTTTGTCAGGTGCCAAAGCAGATGTTTCATGACTGTAAGGCAAAAAGTGCCCTTTACTGAGATGCCTGTAAAATGATGTAATGTATGCAGAAATCATGCAATTTTGACCCTTTGAGGTCTTATTCATGGCCTCAAGTACAGACATTATAGACTCTGAGAAGCATATGACACTAATCACATGAATTTCACACATTACTAATGCAACCTAGTCCCCAGATTTTATTTCCCTGAAAATTTTTCTGCTTCATGCCTCCTTTCAGAGAACTTGAAATAGCATGCCCCCATAATAAAGGTGGGTAACCGATTGCTCAGCTCGGAGGCATGTTTGTGTGAGCATGTTCTGAATATGTTTGTCGGAAAATGAGCATGGCATGCAGCCAGAATGGACCAAACCCGCAGTAACCAAGGCAGGCAGTGAATCCAGAAACGCCCTCCTGTTATTTTCCCTTTTTTTTTTTTTCTTTTATGGGCATACTTAAAATAGTCCCTGAATGGTGTTGACGTGCCTTGTGTTGTTTTCCCCCGTACTGATGAACATCAAGTGTCACAAAGACCAGCTTTTTCAAGCTTACATATTATTAGTTAGCATTGGTAATAATCTTTCATTTTTTGCTACCCATCTGGGAGAGCATGTTGAAAGATATTTGGTATTCCTCCACTTTCTGGGTCTACTTTCTGTTCCCTGTCTGAAAGCACATGCCTTGTGAGATTAGTGTGATATCAGCACCAAGACTGCCTGCTGTCTCTTTAAGCATGGCCAATCAGAAGTACACCCTGAATATAGTCTCAGAGTAGCCCCACAGTATGAGACCTTTCTGAAAGTGCTCTGTTTTCATGTTGTCAAAATTGAATGGGAAGCTTAAAGAGAAAGGGGGAGAGTGTCAAGCTATTACTGAAAAAGGTGCAGAGAGCAAAAAGTGAAATGGGATGTGAATTTCGGGATTCCTGCCAGGACATGGTAATGAACATCTGATGGCTCTTCTCTCTCCAGGAATCGAATAGAGTCGTTACCCACTAGCAAATAAATAAAGAACAAGAAAGAAGACAATGGACCGAGTGAGGAGCCCTGTGGGACACCCTTGAAATATGTTGTGGCTGTGCTCCAGGAAGTCCCTTTCTGCGACTCGCTGTCATTGAAGGAAATTACTTTTTCCTCTTCGCACGAGAAGCTTGCGGATGTATTTGAATTTTCTTATTTTTACTTGTATCACCACCCCCAAAAAAGAAAAAAAAAATGCCACAATCATCTGGCTTTTAGCTGAAGTTCCTCTGGAGGGTAGGAACAAGTGAAGATTTCTTCAGCTTGAAATAAAGACTGCCTTGTGCCACTGCTCGGAGGGGTGGACAAACCTCAGGAAACAGTAGAGAGAGAGAGAGAGAGAGAGAGAGAGTGGGAGGGAAAGAGAGAAGGAGGGTGAGGTAGAGGGGAGAGAGCAATGAGAGGGAGAAGAGGAGAGTGAAGGGGAGAGAGAAAGGAAGCTGTCTATCTCAGGATACTCTCTTTGTGTCTGTATTTAGTGTGTTTGTTTGAAAGCGTGCGCGCGAGAAGAGCATCAGAGACCACAAAGGGCTCAACGCGCCCCGTCTCCTTCTTCCTTTGGACTTTGTCCAGCCCAGGACTTTTTACCCTCTGAAGAATGACCGTCTAGACTGGACCTAAAAGGCAAAGGATTTGCTATATGACCTTTTAATCGGCTGCTGACCAATTCCCTGCAGGTAAAGAGCTGATCTTCCATTCAGGTCGTGCTTTTTTGCCATCCATATTATGTTAATGGCATGCAGATCTATTGCTCAGTTACTGTGAGTGTTCTCATGTCCGTAAATCATTTAAGCTGATTTATTTCTTTTTTTCATAAATGAGCCATAACCAACAGCAAAGTAAGCGATCGAGAGTAATCTGAGTTGGCATTCATATTTTCCCCTAAAATGTCAAAGTAATTTATGTTTCACTCCATCTGAAAAATTAACAAAGTCAATCAGGAATAGTAATTCAAACTGCAAAGTATATATATCACTGAAGAGCTACTAATGGGGTTCAGCTTGGTGACTTACTGCTGGCTGATGGTTCTGCTTTCATGGGGGAGTACTTCTACTCTGTCAATGTCACTTTAGTTGTTACCATTTGCTTGTAGCTAAGGTCACTATTGGCCCATAAGCAGCCTTGGCTTTTCTAAGTCCCAGTCATAACATCAGCACACAACACATAAACCTTTCCTCATTTGTCAGAACCTGTGAAGTACAGCTCAGATTGGCTGGTGTAGAGCACAGAGGAGTGTGGAACCTGATTTGTACAGTACCAATGACCATGCTATATTGTGTTACCGCCGCCAATGCATTTCCTCGGTCCTGTGAGCATTCTCTCCAGGTGCACATGCTGTATATTCTATAGTGCTGTGTGATTTGTGCATCCATACGGTCCCACTGCACATTCTGTCCAGCTGTGAACTTTGTTTACATTCCTTATCTAAGGACCCAGGTGTTGATGCCATATGGCGAGGATCTCTAGAGCTGAAATGTGTTAATCGCCCATAATTCCTCACACTGTCTGAACACTGTCCACATTTAATTTACAACATGTTTGCTTGTACTATTTATGGAAAACTACACTTCCACAGCATTAAGTTAAATCGTGCATACTTTTGATGCTTGTCATAATTGTCATTATATTTTCAGAAGATGCAATAATTTGGTTGAATATAATCGTACAGCCACAGTGTTCAAAATTGACAAAATTTGCATTTGACCACAATAAGAAGTTAGTGAACTGATGAAATATTATCTCTTAGTAATGGATTTCTGAGGAATTTGTTCCAGAATGAATTTAGAGAAATTTAGAAGAATTCGGACAATGCTCTTGAGCTAGGCTCTGCGAATTATCTCTACAGAGGGTGAAAACAACCAAGATTGTGACTAGTTCATTCATTTATGGAAGATATGCTTTTCTTAATAAATTGTTTCCCACTGTGAGATGGGATGAAGTGTATGTGTGCGCTGCAGGGCTCTCCATAGAGGCTGACTGCCGGTGGTGTCTGTACGGCTGTTTTCTGCTATACTGCTGATGTTTTGGTGAAAGTCTCAACCAAAAAAAAACTAAAGCACTCTGATAGCGTGAACGTCTGCCAAGCCTATCCCACAATGGTAAAGGATCCTTTAAAAGATTCCTGGATCCGGATGGTGATCCAGATCACCGCCAGAATTTAAAGGATTGTTCCTTGTACCATTCTGGACGCCTCCAGAAACTTTCATTGAAATCCGTTCATTACTTTTTGAGTAATCCTGCTAATGAAACAAACAAACAAACAAACTAACTGTAACAAAAACTCCTAGGCGGAGGCAAAAACTGGACTCTGTTTCAAACGAATACTTAGCAATGTACTGACCAGTCCAAGAAGACAGCTAGCAAGCCTAACAGGATGGCAAATTATATGCAGTCAACGTCACTGGCTAGCTAGCTCTGAGCTAGCGATATATGTTAAGTGAAGTGCAGGGGCTTGTCAAGCACGATCGTAGACTGACGGCATAATTTCAAAAGCAGACTGCTTATGAGCACAAAGTTTCTGTTGGTAACAAATATAATGTTTACAATTGCTTTTGACGAGCACTAGCTACTTATCGTTGATTATAAAGAATAGAAAAGGTTGCTACTAGTCGTCTGAAACAATGGATAAAGCGAATCACTTAATTTCCCGCAAAATTCTATGACTAAGCAAGCTAGATTGCTTCACCGCTGCATGTAGGTAAACGCTATGTTAATTACCATATTACACTAAAAAGTAAAAAAAAGAATAAAAATGACTAGCTCGTAAACAGTAGCCAACAGTGGCAATGTCTTCACGTGTCTTGGTTTGCAGAAAGCATTGATGTATGCGAGCTGGCTTCAATTTGATCTTTTTTCCTCATGCCAGCGAGTCTGTCTTTAAATTGCTTGGAGAAAAACCCATACCTGATTTTTTTTTTTTTTTGATTGTGGATGAAAGTAGACATATTTATTGTTGACTCAAAGACAGAGTTGATGATGCATGGTCAATGCTGCTGGCACGCAAAGGCTTCTTAACCACGTTCCTGTCATTTCTGTTTGGATGTGACTGATCCACCTCTATGACTGACCGCACTGCCAGATAGACCTCTAATCCTCAAAGAATGCGGTGACAGGATACACGCTCTTCAAAACTCTATTCATAACCGATAATTGCTATGAATATTCACTGTAAATGTTAATGATTATGGGATTTATTTGCCTGTATTCTGCAAGCGCTCAAAGTCTCTGAGAATACATTACCAAGTGTTTCAACATCCTGGCAGTTGGGGGCTACGGGCCCTGAGACCCCCAGCTAATTTTTTTGCGTTGTGTGTGTGTGTGTGTGTGTGCGTGTGTGTGCGCGTGTGTGTGTCTGTCTGTGTGTGAGAGAGAGAGGGAGAGCGAGAGAGACAGCTGTGCGCATGTTGACAATACTTTGGATTGCGTGGTTTACAGGAGCCAGCAGCTGCAGCATCTGTCCCCCACCTTCTCACTGTCTGTCCCTCACCCTCTCACTGTCTGTCCCTCACCCTCTCACTGTCTGTCCCTCACCCTCTCACTGTCTGTCTGTGTGGAGGAGCCTCTTCCTCTGTCAATCTCCTGATTTCAACAATTTCCTGAGGAGCAGAGAAAAAAAAATGCTGGGAGATCCCCAGCATGGGGCCGAGCCATCTTACGCAGTTCTTCCGTTCATCCCGCTCATTTCCTGTCTCTGCCTTCAACTCAGTTTTCTTTTTGAGTTTCCTTCATCCCATTGCTCAGTAAAGAAAAAAAAAATTATAATTTGTTTTCACTTATTGGCAACTTACCAAACAAGACTAATAACCCCATTTGTATCTGTGTGTGTGTGTGTGTGTGTGTGTGTGTGTGTGTGTGTGTGTGATTTCCAGATGTGTTGCCCTGGGAAAAATGCCGCTCTTTGCAGCTTCAAGTTAGACTGTGACATCACCGCTCGCATGTGCCAACACCTGCTTAAAATTGCATTCCTCTGGTAAAAAAATCCTCACTGTCCAAAGTGCACAAATATTTTAACTGCTTTTCACGGAGGAGTTAATAAGCTGAAACTGCAGTCAGAAAAATGCATCAAATGCAAAGCGTTCAGAATTAAGAACACTGAACACTTTGTTTTCCATTTTCAGCTTTTCGGGCGGAGATGCCTCAGATTGTTATGTTGGAGTGTCGCAGAGCTAATTGGACAGCTGTACTGTGCAGGGTACAGCGTGATTTTCGGGGGTTTTTCCATGTCCTGATTTCCTTCACCGCCTTTCCGCCCCCCACCCACCCCCTCCCAGTTGGAGCTCAGACTCCCGCCCTCGTTTTCTTGACGACCCGCCAGCATCACCAGCTGCATGCGCACAGGCCTGTCATGCTTCCGGCTGCTTTTGTTACTCATAGAACGTCGGGTGGACTTAGAATGACTCTGAAGAGGGTCTTTAGTATGATTTTTCTGGTGAGGCTGCTGAATGTTGTCATGTGTCCTACGGGGACAGAAGAAGAGTGATACTGAGAGAGAGAGAGAGAGAGAGAGAGGGATATGACATTGAGATGGTTGGCAAGAAAGGGGACCACCTTTTAATGCCGTGAACTAGTGGGAGAAGGGTCGCTCCACTGCTATCAGTCACAGTTTCTTCTTGCTGCTGGACTTTTTTTTTTTTTTTTTTTGGCTGTGATGTATCAACCCCCCCCCCCACATGCACTCACACACACACACAAACGTACACACCCTCAAAAATAAAAAGAAACACTGCTGACCATTACCGTGAGCCTGGAGATATGCCTCAGTAAAGCAGCATATTTACAGACTCTTTCATTTTAATTAAGGTCCAGGTGATTTTCCATGAAGTGGAAACGTTGGTGATAAAATTTTGTCGCGTGAGTGTGTGGTTTTCTTTTCCTTATTCGTGTCATTGTCTTAGACAGGCTTGCCGTGTCAGTTCCTGTGGAGTGGACAGAGTCACATCCTGTTTGGCCTGCTGGCGCGCAGTCGAGTGTGGATGTCGCTCAATGAGTTATTTTTCCCCAGGGTTTTGTGGGAAACTGAAGAAACAGAACTGGACAGCCAGGGTCGCTTTTGGTTGACAGACAGGTCCCTCATCCAATCAAAACCCAGGGTGAAATTATTCCTCTTTTTTTTCCAGAAAACCATAATCCAACTAGGCTTATGCCATTGGAGGCGATGGCTTGGGGTATATCCCTGAATGCCCCCAATCATCCAATTCCCCAATCCTTGAATAGACCTTGAATAGACTTTCATTTGAACTTAATTTCAGGTCAATCGGACAAATGGTTCTGGAGATATAGCCAAAATGGTAATTTTCCATCACAAAGCCCCACCTGGTGACAAAATATTGAACCATACAGGTATGATGTCATCATGTGACACGTTGTGAGGTCATGACCTTGCAGTTGCACATAGTTTCATGTCAATTGGACAAACGGTTCCAAAGATATGGCAAAAATTGTGAATTTTATGTGACAAAACTCCACCTTGTGTCAAAATTGTGAACCGCACCGGTATAATGTCACTGTGGGACACAACCTCAGGTCATGACCTTTCATTTGCACTTGATTTGAGGTCAATTGGACAAATATTTCCAGAGATATGATAAAAACAGTGATTTTTCAGTTTTTGGCCCCTGGTGGCCAATCTAGAAATTGTGAATTGTCCAAAATGCAATCAGTTCTTCCTCATTATGATGCTTGCCTATGTGCAAAACATGAAATTTCTAATTGAAATATTACTGAAGTTATCACGTTAACACGTAGGGCGGCGCGGCAGGAGTCGGACCAAAAACATAATATCCCTGACACGCCATTCGGCGTGCGGGGATATAATTACATACATAAATGACAGATTTCACAGAAAGTGTGACCAACAGGTCCCAAAGTACTTAACAGGATGAAATTATAAATTAATGGCATATATGTGGTTTATTTCATTTCATAGGGCGGCGTGGCGGCGGCGGCGGTCGGACCAAAAACATAATATCTGCGGAACGCCGTTCGACATTCGGGGATATAATTATCAGAAATGTGGATCCAAAATGATGAAGATTAGAGAATGAAATTAGGGAATTAAAACTTTCTTTGGGCAGCAGGGTAGCCTCGAAGTAGTTTGCTTGACTGGTATCTGTAGAGCTGCTGGCTCGAGCGCCCTGGTGATGCTTGGGATTCTGACCTGATCTGAAGAGATGGTTCTGAAAGAACTCTGTATTTGGACCCTAAAGCAATTGCTCCTGGGGATTCACCCCAGCTTGTTTCTTCTATCCCTCTTCACTTGCAACTGTCCTATCTGGCATTTCGCCCAGGGCACCCTTGGAAGATGTTCTTTATTTTCTTTATTTCCGTCTCTCCGCGAGGAGAATCGGGCCGGTGATAAGTCCTCGCCATCTGTGTCTGTCGGTTGCTGCTTGGGCTGCTGCTGGCCATGATGGAAATCCCAGCTCATTCTCCCCTTTCTTGTATCTTTCGACTTGTTTATAGTTTCCGTAATCGGCTGTTTTTTCCGAGGTGAGGTGATTAGCCTTACGCTCAACCTAGTACCTCCAGGTTCGTGTTTTCTTTCAGGGTTTTCTTTCTCATAGACGATTGCAGTACCAGTGCTAATGAACTCCATCTGTCCGGCCTTTCTGTCTGGGTTGGCTCCCATAGCCTTTGACTTTCCACGGTCATCCACAAGGCAGTGGAACTATTTGACCCATAGCTGGGGCAAGGTTGGTGAGAGCCAGGGCGTGTTCCACGCACCGGTGGGCCTGCACTCTGCACCTCTGGGGTTCTTTCTACTCCGAGATCCCCTTCATATTAGCCATGAGTACTAGACCCAAGTTACCGTTTGTTGCCGACGGGGAGACATATGAAGGAGTCTTGGTAGTGTAGAGGCTATGTACTGGCAAGGGAAGGTTTCCACTTTCGCTACTCCCCCTTTTGCCTACAAGTAGGCTAGGCAGCGTCAGTAGAGCTCTAGAGACGTTCGATGACTACTGCACTAGACGCATATCACTACCCTGTGGTAAAACCACCAACACACTTGGAAGATGTTATTTATTTATTTATTTAATGGAACCCTGGTTAACGAAAAGGTTATTTGTTAATCAATAACAAAATAAATTAAGTGTATCTTTGAGTTAAATTGTCCTCAGCTTATGAACTTCAGACATACAGAGGGAGAGTGAGAGAGGGGTTAATGACAGAGAGTGAGAGAAGCTGTACAAACGAGCTGGGAATTAGGGACGAGGGAATGACTCAGTCTTAACTGTTGAGAAAAGCAAATAAAAGAACCCATTTATTTTTGGAAGTTTTTTAGATATTAGGAAAGAGGAAAGTTGGCCGGTAATGGGCTTTCTGTGCTCTTACTTTAACACGTGTATGCGATTATCACATGCGTGTGCAATCTTTCCACATGCTGGGTAGGCATTTCCCCGTATTCATCAGTTCCTTTGATCGAAACAGATATTCGTGACACAGAGCCGTAATTTCGTCCCGTGAAACAGTGGTGGGAATTTGGAACAGTGAGTGATCATACTCAATTAATGACATCAGCATTAACTTGAAAGTACTCAGACATGCTCCCGGGTTAATTACAGATCAGTGCGAACATGTTTTAGGAATTACAAGAGTAAAGTGACTGGTTAAGTGCAGCTAAGTGTCCTCGCTGGAAATTCACAAAGATATTATGAAGTGCACGGCACACATTGTTTTCTTGCTCCATGGTATATGATAAGTGCTTTGAAACTCCCTTTTTATTTAATGGTACGGAACATCATAAAAACCTTCTAGATCTACCTTATTTGGGGTACAATGTGTGTTTGGAGCAATATGGACAGGTGTTTGAGAGTGGGAACAAAATAGGAATGTGCTTGGTCAGTGTGAGGACCAATAAACAAGCTTAAGGTATTCCTTGCCATAATTTTGGGATGGGACAGCATTTCTGAGTGAAAACTACTGAAAGCTGCTTTGTGTCAGTGTGAATTCGACCGCAGTATGTAAATATTTGACCCAGCATCAGCTCTCATGTGCTGTTCCTCTCTGTGGGATATTGGGTATAATGGTATATTACTGCCTACACTCTACAAGCTACAGAATTCACAGCCTTTTGACCTAAGTCCTTCATCAGGGTAGAGTTAGATAAGAATGACTTTACTTGTCTAACCTCTTGCTAAAACTGTTTTCATTGAGATGACAAACCTGGGAAGTTGACCCCCAGACTTGAGAGCTCACTGTATAACGTGCAGGGCAGAAAAACTTTGAGTGTAGTTCTTTGTGGGAATCCATTTTAGCCTAAAGCAATAGAACATTCAAGAAAAAGCTTATCATCGCATGTCGTTTCTGTTCAACCGTGTTGTTAAATTGTGGACACCCTTTGAGCGATGAGGTGGAGAAATATTAGGTACAGAGAGTGTGAGTCTTCCTCACGGAAGCTTCTAGGCCACACAGTGTGACAGTGGGAAAAGCTGGCTGTGCGTTTGTGTGCGTATGAGTGGGGAAAGTTGGCCCCACATTCAGCCAAAGATTCTGAGAAGCAGGAGTTAGCAGGGGAGGAGAGATGCTTTCTTTCAGTTTGCTATCTGGGATTACGTGTTGGAATGTGGACTTAAAGCTCTTCTCTATGAGGAGAGGAGTCCTGGGGGAAGCTGGATGCTGAGGATGAAGCGTTATGGTGTCCCTTGCACTTTCATAATGGGTCCTTTGATTAGGTCTCATCAGTGTGGCATTGTTTTAGCATTTAGCTTTCTAATTTAGCATTATCCTAAAGGAAAAAATATACCATATATATTAAACATTACTCATGATAAATCTTATTCATATATGTGAACGCATTTTATAAAAATTGACATTTCTTGTCACTTTGTGATTTTGAGACAAAGGCTGTTACAGTTTGAGTCTTTTTACTTAATCTTTGATGGAGTTTTACCTCTTACATGATTCCATTGATATTTATAAGTGAATCACTCAATTTTTTGACATTTAATACTTTATAGGTACATACAACAAACTATAACGATAGTACAAAAAAAGTCGAAGCATCATGAAATGTCATTTTTTACTTGATGCGTTCACATATACTGTCCATACTATGTACGTGTGTGTGCATGGGTGTGTGTGTATGTGTGTGACTGTGTGTGTGCGTGTGTGTGTGCGTGCGCGTCTGTGTGTGAATATCTGACCTGTTCTGCTTGGTTGCATTTAATGTGTTAGCACAAGCACTTATTATACAACCCTCTCTCAAAATTAGGCTGCAATGTAGTGGGCTAATGGTTTCATTGTGATTCAGAATTTGTCACTGGCTTGTTAATCCCTGACCCAAGCACAAAGGGAGTTGGGAAATTTCCACTCGGTCCTTGAGGGCCTCCTCGAGCCTGTTGAGTCCTCGCTCAACCCTCTGTCCATCCGGAAGCTTCTTTATAATGACTTTCCTTAGTCTGTATGTGGACATAGTCTGAAGTCATTTCCTGGTTAGTGGGTGGGGCATGATGGGAGTGTTCTTTTCCTGAGAGGGAGGGGCAGACTCCTCTGACTCCAGAGGCCTGTGACTCCGCCCACAGGAAACACTTCAGCTATCCAGGCCAGGCAGGAAGTTGACCTATGAACACATGGAGATCTTGTGGTCCATCCCCAGTTGCTTACTACAAAAGTACTTGTCTGTTTCCCTCATCTCTATCCCTCTGTTTTCACCTCTCTCCTTCTATCTTTCCTCCCCCTTTCCTGCTGCATTTCCTCCCATTCTCATTTGGCTGCTTTGCTCAAACAGCTGTCCAGCTGTCTCCTGCTTTGATAGCGGATGATCTTTCTTTTTTTTCTTTTCTAGTTGGTATTGCCTGATGATACACTTGTGGAACAAATAGAGGTTGTTGACTCCCCACATGTGGGTATCACTGTCTATTCAACTGAGGCCACACGTTCCCCACATGACATTTCAATCATCACATTTTTACACGGAGAAACCTAGAGCAGCCAGTTTGGAATTCAGGAAATAATTCCTGGATACACATTACTTATCCACTTCTCGCGCCTATAAATAGACACAGTTGTAGCGGTGAGCCAAATTGCTCCATCATCATTATGAGTGGAAAATTTATACTACCTTAAAAATCCACTTGGGACAACAGGCTTTGTTTTGGTCACAAAGCCAGACAGGATTAGGGATAACCCTGATGGAATTCCAGTGGTGAGTAATACTGCCCAGACTCCGTGTGAACACCCTCATAATGAATCACTGCGCTGCAGTCACAGCCATCCCTTAATGTTTTCAGCAGAAGGTACATTCCACGCACGGAAAACCTACAATTCCCCACTCTCAGCTTTTAATCTTCAGAGGCAGGGTGCGATAAATACAAAACAAAAACCCTGTAATCATATGTGTCCCTCCTTTTACTGCTTTTCAAAAAGCTCAAATCAACATTTTGAATGAACACCCACTAGCATTTCATTTTTGTCTTTGTTTTTAAAGTTGTGGCCTGGGTAATGTTTTTAAGGCATGGCGGTTCATGAATTTTCAGAAAATGTGTATTATTATATCTATGCACTGACCATTGTCAGTTGGTGTGCACATTGCTTCAAAGTTTAAGCTGGATTGAGCCTCTGCAAATGGTAGGTGTTACTTGGTGGGCTTAATAGCACATCATCTCTTAGCATGCTCTGAGCACATACGCATACAATGTAATGCATAATTGAATGCGAAGCAGAAAGTGTCAGTCCAGAGATTGAGTCCAATTATGCAAAGTTAAATCCTCAAATCAGTCAGGAGGGAAAATTTGTCAAATTTTAAAAATTAGGTCTACACCAGGGCTGCCTTATACTGTTCCCAGATATTTACAGCTCCAGCCAAAAGTTCTACACACCTGCATTTTTTGAGTGTTTGAGTTTGAGGGTTTGGCTCTTACCAAGTGCGATATGAGATGATATACGTTTGACTGGCACTGTTTCATTCTGAAGGATTTCAGCCCAAAATTTGGGACTTCTACATCGACTCATTAGCCGCTCCATGAAGTCTCGAGCTATTGAATAGATGCACTTTTTTAGGGTTTGAGTGAAAACCTATGGTAAGGTGGTCTCCCACAAACTCGGTTGGGCAGCCCTTGTCTACATCACCCTTGAAATCACGCCGATAAATGTGTTCTCATTTCCTCCTTATCTTTCAAAAGAGAAATTGAGGAGATAAGTGGAGAAACGAAGGATGGATGTTTTTGAGTATTGTACTGCCATGATCTCCAATGGTCCCAGCACAGGAAAACTCTCACAGTCCAGTTCTGAGGCATCTGCATTTCTTCTTCCCTGTATAAAGTAAAGCTCTGAAAAGGACTGGAATAAGCTCACTAATGCCGTGGGAAGCTCTGCTAAGATTAACAATGTGATTTTACCATGCTACTCTTGAACATCTACCATCTTCTAGATTTTCACCTCGATCTTAAGGAAACGCACATCATCTGACAGCTAGATACCTCACTGTTCAACCAACTGGTGTAACAATGTATGTTAATTTTGGTTTAAAATAAAAACATATTGGCCAGTAGATCCTCTGGAATTGAACTAGGAAGCCATGCACTGATACAACCAGACAGTGGACTTGGCCGAAGCCTGCAGATGTGGCATCCAATATTTTAGATGGAATCGGCTCCCTGTAATGGCTTCCATAAAGAAATGGTGGAGGACCTTCCACTCATTTTAATTTCACATAGCAGCAGTAGGCCAGGGCTCTCGCGGTCTAAATGCGAATGGAAACTGTGCTTCAGTACGGTATTGTGATGGGGCCCAGAAAAGACTCCTATGTCTCTTCCTGGACTGAACTGTGCGGAGGAAGAGGCAGTGTGATTTAGAGCCAGAGAGCTGAGGAGGGGCCTGTCCTCTGGGCTCCGGCCTCAGGGTGGAGCTGCGGGCCTGTGTGGTGCCAAACAGGGTGGGGCAGAGCGAGTGTGAGGGTGACAATGTGCTTTTCTCCTTCAGGCTGTGCCCGTCTCTATATTTAGACCCTGCCTCTACCGCCCTGTATTTTCTTTTCTTCCATCTGGCTTTCTTTCCGCAAAAATCCTGCACTCCCCCGCCCCTGACCTTAGTCTTAAATATTTTTTTCCACCAGACGCACAATTCAAATGCCCAGTGTCTGTTTAGAATCACAATTTTCAGGCTGACTTTCAGTGACCAGTCGCCCTTATTTAGTTCTGTTCCACGCTCATATCTGCACAAGCTGATGTCATTGCAGACACACTGTGAACCATTACTAACAGTCCGAGATGATAACTTTGGCTGCTGAGTCTTCCAGATCATTTCCCTTGTTCACTATATCATGATGCCCGAACAATATAAACTTTACACGTAATGCCATAGCTGGCACTGGGACTACATTTATAACAGTGGAATTTGTGAAAGATGAGCTGAGATAAGATATAAACTGATTGAGTTTTCAGCTGCTGTTAAGAAAATAGAAGTGTGGTGACTGAAGTAAAAGAAAAAAAAGAGAGCGAGAGAAAGAAAAATGCAGACTAATATTTTCTTCAATGAATGTTTTGAGAATGAGAATGTTTTCTCATTTCCGCTCAAGTAAGTTCATGTGCAGCTTGATGAAAGGTTTTGCCGCCCTCAGTGCATTCTCTGAAATTGAAACCCTCTGCACCTCTATATTTGGTTCCAATATTAATGGTGCAGAACCATCTGAAATGGCTTGGTGATGAATATCAGAGAATGATAAACTCCCTGTGTCGCTCTTGGCCGCTGGCTGACTTGGGTTCAGTATTAGGTTCCACTCCGCACTGCACGAGAGGCGCCACACATTCCTTTCTGTCTTTTTCCTAGTATCCAGGAGAAGGCGTTGTTTCCCAGAAATACTCTGAGCTTCATTTTACACATTTTACCTCACACAAATTAATATAATGACTTTATTAGCATAGAGTGTCAATGATTATTAGTTTTCATTCTGTTGAAGCACTTCACACATTCTATAGGTCTTTATAAATCAAGTCCTCTGTGTAAATTTGTTTGACCATACAATCAAAACATCATGATTTTTGTATTATTTTTTATCTTGTCTACTGAACTGTTTTAACGTGTTTTTTTTTTGTGCTCATACATTTACATTATTTTTCCAGCTGCTCTTCAGGCTTAAAAAGATGAAGGCCTGTGTCGGTTATCAAAAATAATTACACATGAGGTCAGTGGTTTGTACTAACCCTCCATTAATGCTAGTAATAACTCCCAAGTAAATTACATATTTCATATTTTCCATGGGATTATTATACAGTAGTCTGCTGTGATGATTATCCACCATCACTTGTTTCTAAAAGGGGCCCTAATGTATTACTTTTCCATGATTTTTTTTTGGAGGAAATGTATTGAAAAATACTATCGTAGGCAATGAAAGGAATGAAATGACATAATTCCCACAAGTATATTGAAGTAGAAATATGGGTAATAAACAAAAACACTGAAAACATCAGTTTTTTTATAACAATTGAAAGGTGTTGCAAATTTTATTTTTTTTTACTCTTGCATAGCATGGATGCATGTGTGAAGGCTCATTCCATGATTATTGAAGCAAAAATATTTGTTTAAAATGGTTTGAGACATCAGTATTCTGTGAAATTACCTCTAATGGTCCGTTGTCCCAATATATGTGACATGAGCTTTGAGTAGTGTCACTGTGTCACGGAAGTTATGAGCCTCTTGTATTCGTTATCTGTATATCACAAGTAAAAAAAATCAACGTTTGACAGTGAGACTACTGTCAACATGATGATATTTATAGTGCCAGAATTGAATAGAAAAAATGATCAAGATCTACTATTTCTAGACGAGTGAAAATGGTCTGATTTGTCGTGTTCCTGCTAAGATCTTGCAGTATCAACAAAAGATTAGAGAAATTCAAGAATTGGACACCAACAGACTTGGAACAAGTCCTTTGGACTAACAAATCAAAATTTGAAATTTTCTCATCCAAATGCAAAATTTATGTGCAACATAGAGTTGGAAAAATGACTGGTTAACCCCTTCACTAAAACATGGAGGTGATATTATGGTTTGGGATTCAGTGCTCAAAAAGAGGTGGTGATCTCATAAAAGTTGATGGAATCCTGGATCAAAAAATCCTAGTATCACAGCATCCTAGTGAGACATGCGTAGCCATCTGGGGGAAAAAAAAAACTGATTGGTCGAGCATTTTATTTTCAAAAAGATAATGACTTTAAAAACTCTTCTATGTTGTGCAAGAATTATCTCAGTTGGAAAGACTAATCTGGTGACATAATTATTTCTGTTTTCACAGTGTATTGTTATCCGTTTACTAAGTTTCATCTTTATGATCAAATGTGTCCAGCTGGGCACAGCCCAAATGAATGACATGGGCCCGCCTTCCCGTAGGCCCAGCACCCGCTAGAGAGTTCAGAAGGGGCCGATGCTATGCTTTTTGGGTGAAAGTCATGGGCGGGGGGCCATGACAACCCAATAACTGGGCAAGAAATCTGCTTTTGGAGACTTGGAATTGCATTTCTCTGGGAGTGAAGGAGCCTAAGCTTGTGCGGGAGATCGAGCGGTACAGGCTAGAGATAGTCGGGCTCACCTCCACGCACAGTCTGGGCTCTGGAACCCAACTCCTCAAGAGAGGCTGGACTCTCTTCTACTCTGGATTTGCCCTCGCTGAGAGGCAGCGGGGCTGGCGTGGCTTTGCTTATAGCCCCCCGGCTTAGCTGCCACGTGTTGGAGTTTTCCCCAGTGAACAAGAGGGTCGCTGCCCTGCGCCTTCGGGTCGGGGACAGGTGCCTCACTGTCGTTTTGGCTTATGGGCTGAATGGCAGTGCAGAGTACTCAGCCTTCTTGGAGTCCGCGGGAGGGGCACTGGAAAGTGCTCCAACTGGGGACTCCATCGTTCTGCTGGGGGACTTCAATGCCCACATGGGCAGCAACAGTGTTACATGGAAGGGCGTGATTGGGAGGAATGACCTCCCCGATCTGAACCAGAGTGGTGTTCTGTTATTGGACTTCTGTGTTAGTCACAGTTTGTCCATAAAAACACCATGTTCAAGCATAAGGGCGTCCATCAGTGCATGTGGCATGAGGACGCCCGAGGCCGGAGGTCAATGATCGACTTTGTGGTTGTGTCCTCTGACCTTCGGCCGCATGTCTTGGACAGTCGAGTGAAGAGAGGGGCTGAGTTGTCTACTGATCACCACCTGGTGGTGAGTTGGATCCGCTGGCGGAGGAGGAAGCTGGACAGGCTTACCAGGCCCAAACGTGTTGTGAGAGTCTGTTGGGAACATCTGGCGGAACCCTCTGTCAGAGGGGTTTTCAACTCTCGCCCCAGGAGAGCTTTGACCAGATCCCAAGGGAGGCTGGAGACATTGAGTCTGAATGGACTATGTTCTCCACCTCCATTGTTGACACGGCCGTTCGGAGCTCTGGCCATAAGGATAAAAGCACTCGTTGCGGTGGCAATCTTCGGACCCGGTGGTGGACACTGGAAATAAGGGATGCCGTCAAGCTGAAGAAGGAGTCCTATCGAGCTTGGTTGGCTCATGGGAGTCCTGAGGCAGTTGACAGGAACCAGCAGGCTAAGTGTGCTGCGGCCCGGGTGGTGGCGGAAGCAAAAACTTGGGTATGGGAAAAGTTTGGGGAGGTCATGGAGGAGAATTATTAGTCGACCCTGAAGAGATTCTGGCAAACTGTTCCGCGCCTCAGAAGGGGGAAGCAGCGCCCTGCCAACACTGTTTACATTGGAGGTGGGGAGCTTTTGACTTCGACTGGGGATATTGTCGGCCGGTGGAAAGAATACTTTGAGTATCTCCTCAATCCCACTGACACACCTTCCGTAGAGGAAGCAGAGACTGGGGACCTAGAGGCTGAGTCATCCATCACTCGGGCTGAAGTCACTGAGGTAGTTCAGAAGCTCATTGATGGCAAGGCGCCGGGGGTGGATGAGATCCGCCCTGAGTGCCTCAAGTCCCTGGATGTTGTAGGGCTGTCTTGGTTGACACACATCTGCAACATCGCGTGGCAGTTGGGGACTCTGGACTGGCAGACTGGGAATGGTGGTCCTTCTATTTAAGAAGGGGGACTGGAGAGTGTGCTCCAACTACAGGGGGATCACACTCCCCAGGCTCCCCTGGTAAAGTCTATTCCAGGGTGCTGGAGAGGAGAATTCGACCGACAGTCTAA
Source organism: Gymnothorax reevesii (assembly GCA_029721435.1). Lineage (NCBI taxonomy): Eukaryota > Metazoa > Chordata > Actinopteri > Anguilliformes > Muraenidae > Gymnothorax > Gymnothorax reevesii. The sequence continues at coordinate 130,366,238 of CM056574.1, forward strand.
CCTTGGATTCAGGAGGAACAAAGCGGTTTTCGTCCTGGTCGTGGAACACTGGACCAGCTCATTACCCTCCGCAGGGTGCTTGAGGGTTCATGGGAGTTTGCCCAACTAATTCACATGTGTCTTGTGGACTTGGAGAAGGCATTCGACCGTGTCCCTCGTGGCATTCTGTGGGAGGTGCTTCGGGAGTATGGAGTCCGGGGCCCTCTACTAAGGGTCGTGCGGTCTCTGTATGACCGGAGCAGGAGCTTGGTTCGCATTGCCCGCAGTAAGTCAGACCTGTTTCCGGTGCAAGTTGGACTCCGGCAGGGCTGCCCTTTGTCACCGGTTCTGTTCATTATTTTTATGGACAGAATTTCTAGGTGGAGGGAGTCCGGTTTGGGGACCATAGGATCTCATCTCTGCTTTTTGCGAATAATGTTGGACTGTTGGCTCCTTTGAACCAGGACCTTCAGCATGTATTGGGGTGGTTTGTAGCTGAGTGCAAAGCAGCTTGGATGAGAATCTGCACCTCCAAGTCTGAGACCATGGTTTTTGACTAGAAAAAGGTGGCTAGCCCCGTCCAGGTTGGAATAGATCTCCTGCCTCTAGTGGAGGAGTTCAAGTATCTTGGGGTCTTATTCACGAGTGAGAGAAGGATGGAGCGTGAGATTGACAGACGGATCGGTGCAGCGGCAGCAGTAATGCGGTCATTGTACCGATCTGTTGTGGTGAAGAAGGAGCTGAGCCGAAAGGTGAAGGTCTCAATTTACCAGTCAATCTACGTTCCTACCCTTACCTATTGTCAGGAACTTTGGGTCATGACCGAAAGAACGAGATCTCGGATACAAGCGGCTGAAATGGGTTTCCTCCGCTGGGTGGCGGGGTGCTCCCTTTGAGATAGGGTGAGGAGCTCTGTCACCCGGGAGGAGCTCAGAGTAGAGCCGCTGCTCCTCCGCGTCGAGAGGAGTCAGTTGAGGTGGCTCGGGCATCTATATTGGATGCCCCCTGGACACCTTCCTGGGAAGGTGTTCCGGACATGCCCCACAGGGAGGAGGCCCCGGGGAAGACGCAGGACTCGCTGGAACGACTATGTCTCTCGGCTGGCCCGGGAACGCCACGGGATACCCCCGGAAGAACTGGAGGAACTGTTCAGGGAGAGAGAAGTCTAGGCATCCTTTTGTAGACTGCTGCCCCTGCGACCCGGCCCTGGATAAGCGGAAGAAGATGGATGGATGGATGGATGGATGATCAAATGTTACATGAAATAAGTACTTGGATAGTACTTGGTTCCTGATTTTTTTTTTTTTTTTCCCCATTTTGTTTAGTATATAATCATTACTGCACACTACTGTATAATAGGAAAACCAAGCCAAACCAATGACTTTTTGAGATTACATGATCTTTAAAAAAAAAAAAAAATTCTACTCTATGAAAAAATGATGAAAGATTTTTTTATTGCACTGTTTTTATTTCTTCACAGTTCACCACAGCCATATTGTGCGTAAGTAGAACAAAAAAAAAAAATTGTTCCATATGACTTCTAGAAGGTCCACCCTTTCTCTGGGGCAAGTTTATATATTTGTGCAGTCCTGTGATCCAGAAACAAAACTGAGTCTTGATGGCAGTTGACCATGCCTATTCCAGTTGCATGGCGAGAGTTTCAGTGCTGTGTATGATGTTGCAGGGTATAATTATCCCTGTAATCATACATTCTAGAGGAATGCTGGGTATTTATCTCTTTCCTCTGGGCTTCCTGTGTGGATGCTGTAACACCCACTGGGTGCTGTTGGGGCTAATCGCTCCTTCGTCCCACTGAGGAAAGACTGTTTTTATCAGACCTTTCTCTTCATGGACATATGATGATTCAGTCAAACAAAAACAATGTAAAAATACTGAAGTCTACTGAATTCCCCAAGAACTCTGGCATGCAGGTGGAGAGAATAGGGGTTGCAATGTAGATTTCAAATACTATATGCTCTTTTTTTAACGCCACGTTACACCACTGAATGGGACATTAAATTTGCCTTATGTCAATTAGTCTGGAATAAATGTATTTATTCATGTACATGAATAAATAATACATTTATGTATTCATATATACACTTATTTATTTATGTACTTTGTTATTTACTCATTTACTTGCTTGCTAACTTGCTTGCTTACTTTCACTTATTGGCTTTTAATACCTAAGTTATCCAACTAGATTTCTACTCCCTTACTCAGTGGCCATTTTGCATGTGTGGATGCTCATACCTGAAGCCTCCCAGTTAAGCGGAGAGCAGACCAGCATGAGTGCTGCTGTGTGCTCCACAGCTCTCCACATAATCCTACACTCTCTTCGAGGCTGAGGAGGGGTCTCTGCGGCAGTCAGACTCTCTCCGGGGCTGATGAGGGGTCTCTGTGGCAGTCAGACTCTCTCTGGGCTGAGGAGGGGTCTCTGTGTGCAGTCTCACTCTCTCTGGGCTGAGGAGGGGTCTCTGCGTGCAGTCTCACTCTCTCTGGGCTGAGGAGGGGTCTCTGCGTGCAGTCTCACTCTCTCTGGGCTGAGGAGGGGTCTTTGCGTGCAGTCTCGCTCTCTCTGGGCTGCGGAGGGGTCTCTGCGTGCAGTCTCACTCTCTCTGGGCTGAGGAGGGGTCTCTGTGGCAGTCAGACTCTCTCCTGGGCTGAGGAGGGGTCTCTGCGGGCAGTCTCACTCTCTCCTGAGCTGCTGCTGCCACCCCATGGTGTCACAGATGCTCTGGCACAGCCTGAGTCCTGAACGTGTCACTGGTGCTTTCCTGCCAGCAAAGGATAGGCTTAAAATAATCCACACAGCAGTTCATACATTTTCATTTTTAATTAGGGAAGCCCTTATGAAATTCTTCCATTTTTTGTTTTTCCCTGTGTATGCAAGTGGCTCACACTAATGTGTGTGTGTTGTGTGTGTGTGTGTGTGCGTGTGTGTGTGTGTGTGTGTGTGTGTGTGTGTGTGTGTGTGTGTGTGTGTGTGTGTGTGCGTGTGCGCGTGTGTGTGTGTGTGTGTGTGTGCGTGCGTGCGTGTGTGTGTGTGTGTGCGTGTATGCATGTGTAAGTACAGGTGTGAGTACCATGACAGAGAGGGTTATACAGCTGAGTTCCCCAGGTAGAAGATTGTTAACAACCTGACAGCTGTCAGAGGACACAGAAACCTCGGCAAATACAAACAGAGTATCCATAGATACCGACCACCTCCCTCTCACTCTCTCTCAGTCCATCTCTCCTCCTTTCTTTAAAAAATACTCTCCTTACATGCAAATAACATGTTTTTCATCATAAGCCTTAATCTTTGAGCCAATCCTTCAGAATACTATTCACTGTAAAAACAAAAAGTCGATTAAACCTAAAAAAGTAAGGCAACCAGCTGCAAAGCATTTTTGAGTTTGGTCAACTTCAAGTTCCAGTGGTTCCACACACTCATTACAGATAAAACCTGGAACTTGAAGTTGTGCAAAATGGAATTTGCTTTACAGCTGGTTTCTTCAACCTTTTTTTTCTTCTTACTCATTAAAGAGCAGTGGCAGTTTTACTGACTCAAATTTACATGACTGGACCGCTCAACGAAAGACATATGGCTGCGAGTTACTGCAGTATTTCCTCCCAAGGTCTATGCTCTGCTCTTATCCAGATCACACTGCCCTCACTGAGATCAGATCCAACGCTTGGTTTTATCTCAATCTCCTGCATTGTTTGCTTTCAGCTGATAGCAGTCTGCAGCCTGTAGCAAGGGCCATTAACTGCAACCCAGAACATAAATGGTCCAAACCTCATTTAAACGACACTGAGATCAGTTCAGCTGTTGGGCCCTTGAGCTAGACTTCTTATCCTCATATTGCTGCAGAAGGGCACTGGCCCCTGGTTGGAGTAATCACCTGTATGTCCCTTCAAAGAAAAGTATTATGTTAATGACCGAAAGTGTTTGTTTGTGCTGAGACAAATTATTTGTGTTGTACCTGAGGACTCATGCTCTTTTCCCAGCGCTACGTTCTCGTGTGGCCATGTGACCTGGCTGTGGAGCAGTCAGAGAGGCCCAATGAAATGAGAGGGCTTCCGATGAGGCTGGTCTTAAGGGGATGTATCTCTTCCTCTGGGCTGTTAGGTTTTCCAACAGCTGCTAATGGGGCTGCCTTCTCTGTCTCTAAATTACAGACCTCCGGGGTCACCTAGTCAGCAGAGTTTTTACTTCCGCTGATCTATTTTACTATGTACCCAAACTTCTTAAAGAAAACCTCTTGGATCGATTCTCACTGACTGTCCTCATGATCAAACAGGCCTCTTATCATTAAATAGCAGGAGTCTTTATCTTACACCTTTAGGCTAATATTTGCAGTAAGTAACTTCTCTGCCATCCCCAAACCCCTACCCAGACACACACACACACACAAGTCCTTGTACCTCTATCCTTGTAAGGACATTACATTGACTTCCATTCTTCGTTTATGTGTGTCTACAGCCTTTCCCTAATCTTGATAATAATCAATGCACGCCTAACTTAAACTCTTACCCTAAAATCAACTTATCCCTAATTCTAACCTTGCCCCTAACCTTAACTAATAAGTCACAATTGGCCAATGTAGTTGCGAAGACACGCAAAAATTGTCCTCACTTCCCAAAAATGTCCCCACTCTTTGGGAAAAAAGTGTTTACTGGTTCTCGTTTTGTAGCAAGTACAAGAACTCACACACACGCACACACAAACACACCTGATACAACAAAACACCAGGCACATTCCTTGCTAGCTAGCCATTCAACAATGCCACCCTTTGTCTCATGAGAGAGAAATCTCATTGTTGCTCCTGTAATCTGTGCCGCAGCTCTGCATAATGGGGGAGTGTAAGTGGGGTGGGGAGGCGGGAAGGGGGGGGGGGGGGAGGGGGCACACTGTGAGGGTGCACCGTCTGGGTCTTGGGTCCTGAAAGACAGGCTGTGATAACATTGGCCACAACCTATGCCAACATAAAGAAATGACACAAATTTGTGCAAGACACCATCTTGCCTGTGGTTTTGTCCCTTTTATGGCATAATCCACTTTTAACTTTTTTCTTTTTTTATTTTTCAAGTTTTCCTTTCTCTTAAACATCTGTGTCTTTAATATTCTCTTTACTTTATCACTTTGCACTTCTGTATCTCATATTCCTCTATTCTGTCCCTCCCTCTATTTCTTTCTTCCTCTCCTCTCTCTCTTCTGTCTCTTTTATCTGGGATATTAGCTTTGGGGCAGGAATTTGAGGCTTAGTTCGCATATGCAAGCAGAGGCAGGTCTGCCCTTTGAATGGGATCAGGTACTGAGAGAGAGGTAGACGGAGACACACCGGCGGTATTATGCAAAGTTTTCATTGTTGTGGAGGGTTTGTAGCTCGCGGCTGAAGAGGTTCATTTATTCGCAATTGCTTTATTCGCTGATCTCTCCACAATGGAGACTATGTCTCCACCAAACTGCTGGCAAGAGGTAACTGTTTCATTTACTTCACATTTAAATATTTTACAATGGCTCTCATTCTCAGCTTTGAATTGTTAAGATGGCTGTATCATAACAATGTGTGTTATGGAGAATATTTTCTCACAGGTGAAATAAAAGTGTTGTCTGTTGTATATTTGGTCTCCACTGGTGGCACTTGCCTATTCTTTCATTGTTATGAAGCTGTGTTGGACAATGACTTTAAACGAATGATTTTTAAACACTGTCTTCAAAAGATTTAAAGTGATGTCTGCAGAAATGTGGTGCTGGTCTTGGTTTTCCTGCCAGAAAATCAACTGTATTTTGTGCCTTGATACAATTGTAGACCCCAGTGCTAAAAGTACTTAAGTCACAAAACGTCCAATGCAAGAACATCAAGGTGGTGGACTTAGGTAACGATAAAACAAGTTTCGCCATCCTTTCTTCATGGTGTGTGAAAATGTGACTTAGGTACTTTTAGCAGTAGACTCCTCAAATGTATTTAATTTTTTTCATGGAAAATACTTTGTATTTTTTGAAGTATATCTTGGCCACGATTTATCTGATAGCTCTGCATTTTGTGCTGGCAGAGAATGTCTTTTACCGAGGCCTGACTTTAAGCCTCCAGATGTCTGCAAAATTGTACTTTACCATCTTGGTTTCTTTCACTGAGTAGGATAACTGCAACCTGAAATTACTGACTTGTGGGGTTGTGTGGACCAATTTGACCGCAGGCTTTCATTAATTCAACAAAGGAGAGTTTGTGTGTCCTGATGGGCTGTACAGTAACGATACAGTTTATTCTTCTCCACTTTTAAGCCCTCATGCAGTAAACTATAGCGCAGTCCATGTTTGTGCAGTATAACAATGTCTGCTCTTTGGGTTACATCTCCAGAACATCAGATTTAAGGACAGTGATTACGAGCTCATTGTGTTTCTTATCAGTTTGTAGTTGCATGCATTTATACTCACTTTGCGTAAACCTTATAGGAATTGCGGCAATACGTACGGGCTGCGCTTTATGTCATGCCTTTTGGTGAATGCCGTACACAAACCCCAGCCTTGTGTGTTTATTTTGTCTAATCCTAGAGTTCTGAATAATGGTGCAGGAATTTGGGAAGGGGATTTTTTTTTGGGAGAGGCAGACAGACCTGCGATGATTTAAAGAAGCTCCTGAGAGAGACAGAGAAGGTCATGTTGTGAGAGCAGGCTGATTTGAGCCTAGAGGGTAGGCCAGCTGTGATTGTGAGTAAGATTGTAGCATGCGTGTAACTGAACTGAGTCATGGCCATGACTCACAAAGATGCACAGATGTCACTCAGGCGGAAATTTCAGACAAAGACGATAAACTTTCATCTGGTCCAGACAAATGTGCCGGTGTTCATCTTTGTTTTTGGTTTGTTTATATGTACAATATAAATATTCATTCCACCAGAGAATCTGTTTGATCCAAAACATTTATGCATGATTTTCCAGACAACTACCACGCACTTGAGCAGTTTGAAATTTGAAGAAACCTTATATGAATTAAATTGATTTACGGCAGCTGGAATTATGGTCCTGATTTCCGCAGTCTTCAAAGTTCTTATGTCCAGTCTCTGATGGGTCGTATTTGTTGCCTTCTGGGCATCCACTTCAGTTGCTTACATCAACTAGTAAAATCAGGTCCTGTATTTGGAAAAATACTAAAGAAAACAGTAAATGTAGCATAGGTGCCTAATTATCTAGCTGTTGATTGGAAGACCTGTGAGGCAATGAATAAGTGAGCTCTATTTTTCCAGCCTGCAGGGCTAATCCAGTTAATCCAGCACTCTTAACAGGAGCTTGAAACTCACCAGCAGTCAACATGCGAAATACATAAAAGTAGGTCATTTGCTTCTGCGTTCCTTGGCATTTTCCATTTGGGAATTCAAGATTCTAGTGGTTGACTTACCCACAGGCTATGGTTTGATATAATATTACACTAGGAGGACACCATGACTCCCGACTCTATGAACTGATTATCAGGAAAGCTTGTATCCAAAACTTCTTTGGCCACCATGAACATTATGCTGCAGAAAGACAATAATTTCAATACAGGAATGTAGGCTCACATTGATAATAATACCCAACATAACATTCCAAATTTGAAAGGATTTATACTTTCGTATAAAATATCTTGCTTTGCTTTTCCAAATCTAGTATTTGCATTGTACCACAATCAGAGCCGTTTCTAGTTTTTTGGGGACCCTCTTGCACAATTTACTTTTCCCCCTGAACTCAAAAAACTCATTAAAGCTTTCTGAATTTAGCAGAATTATAAAATCCTCAAAATGTCAATAAATGAGACCAACAATGCAAATAATAGACCCAGAGAATTGGATCAATAAAACTTTTAGAAAATTGTATGTGACTGAGGTCTGTTGTTTGTTTCCCTGCAGGACTTTTATCATTTAGATGGTGTGACAGATGACACAGTGAACATGGACCACCTCAACAGGAACATTCCGGGCTGCAGCCGACAGACTCACCAGGTCCTGCAGGTGAGTGACTTTCCATTGTTGGTTTTGTAGCACTGATGAGATGCATTTACAGTCAGTCCCGTGTCTCAGCTGGTCCAGAGGGCTGTAGCGATGGGACCAGCGATATACTGCATCTCTTTGCATCCGAGTGTTTTTTTTTTTTTTTTGAAAGCTTTTCATGGAGTTTATGGAACATTTTATGGAAAACTGTAGCTTGATGAATTAAGCATACTGGAATCGTTTTTTCTGAGTGGCAAAATCTTTTGAAAGCACTCAAGCTTAAAATGATAATATGATAATTCCAGAATTCTAGGAAATTACTTTGCATAAGTCAAGTCGTCTTCTCAATCAATTTTTTTTTCAAATGAGAGCTTTTGTTATTTTAGACAAGAGTAGCACTTTTCTCTTTACCAGTGATTTACATATCCTGTTTTCTTCCCCCTGATGGCCCTTTCTTGACTGAAAAATGTCACAACACCTGCAAACTAACTCATCTGTTTTGAAAGAAAATAGTGCAACAGTGAAAGATGTTCCTTGGCTGTTACATTGTGTTCCCGCAGAATGCTACTCTGGAAAAGTCGTTTGAGTTGCCCAGACCTTTCCTTCGCTCTTCAGTATCTGTACTGGCACAGAACTAAAATGTCAAAAGTGGAAAAACAGCCAATGAAAATAAAGAACAGTGAAAAAAATGAAAAAGTGCACATTAGACAAGAGCTGCAATCAGCAGGGGAGGTAAATGTCAGAGGGTGAAAAGTGACTGAGAATTTTTTATATAAAAAAAAAAATGAAAAATGAATATGACCTTTCAGTGCCACATACCGTACACTGAAAAGCCTGGGAAGTACACTCAAATAAATGAAGTGTTAGATTTACTTAAAAATGTTATTTTACTGGTTCCATGCAATTGCTTTGCGTAACCTTTATTTGACTTCTAACATTTTTGGCCAGTTTAATTAATTGGATGGAGTGGAATGTACTTATCTCAATTTTGTGGAACCAGTTGACATAACATTATGAAGTAAATCTAACATTTCATATTTTTTGAATGCTTCATTTTGTCACCCATGAATATCTTGTGCAGGAGTGAAACATTACAAAAAGTGGCTTTCAACGAATTATGTGGAAGATGGCCACACAACATGAAAGTATTAAATGGGAAGTGTTGGTGTTTTTAAATGTTAGGTTGCCTGACTGCTGTCATGACCTTTCATCTCTTAATTAGTCAGTAATCCCACTTAAAACTATGTAAACAGTATAATTTTCACCTTGACACCTCTGTGGGGCTGTTTCAAAAAAATCTTGCAAGGCATGGAGAGAGGTAAACTGCTTCTTCTGGAGAACATTATCCTTAAGTTCTGCTAAGTCCATCCATGTAATCCTACGGGAGCGTGACCTCTGCTTTGGAGTCCACTAATCCTGCTGTTACTCCAATCAGAGATATTCCTGAAACCTGCGTAATGCTTGTACCACAAAACGGTTTTCGTTTGCCCTGAAAAAATTGATAAACACTAAAAATGGCATATAAAACATAAGTTGCAGCTTTGAAGTGAATCTGTTATGAAGAACACAAAAGTAGTGACACAAAAGTTTGTTAGATATGAATAAATTATTTTTCGGTGTGAAGGGCCTCTGGCTTCATGTTCTGTCTTTTCCTCCTGATATTTTTATGTTCTGGGCTCCTTTTCATATAAACTGTAACCACTCTCTCCCTACAGCTTAAACGCCTTTGGGTCTCAGTTGTAGAGCATAGCTGTCTTGGGACTTTTATCTCATAAACCTCTCAGTCCAAATCCTCTCAACCCTCCACTGCCTCACACAATCTGCCTAATTGGACCTGGATAATCCAATTTATGAGATCCCGGGATGGATCTCCCACAATTTTAATGATCAGTCTTTTTTTTTGTTCTGGTGCGCTATATGTGAGTTTCATGCATGCAGTGTGTGGAATGTCACGGTTTACGACTCCTAATCCACTGGATGTGCAATAAATTAATTTAGAGATCAGTTTGTTAATTCGGTTACTATGATGGCCCAGCATTATGTGTCTGGAGTTACTTACACAGAAAAACTGGACAGGTTCTGTCAGCTGGAACTCAGACCACATTGTGTTTGTTCTTTCCACTGGCGTTTAACTCAAGAGAGATGCCAAATACGACTGTTTTCATCTCGACCTCTTCATAAAGCTGGGTGTGGAGATCAAAGATTTAACACATTTTGTGTGTTGCACTTCGCAGAGTACACCTCTGGACCTTATAGAAACTGGGAAAGGATTGAAGGTCCAAGCAGAGCGCCCCCACCTGGTAAGCCTGGGCAGTGGCCGTCTCAGCACAGCCATCACTCTTCTGCCAATACCTGAAGGTGAGCATGTTTGCCTCAAAAGAGTGCGCTCCCATTACAAGTGTCCTATAAACAATACATAATGGCATTTTTTTTATGTGTCTTTATGCCTTGGTAAGGATGACACATTTTATTTCTCTATTTATTTTTAAACTCTCCAATTTTACTCTAATAAATAGTAAATGTGTATCATGTTTTTTTTTTTTTTTTTTACATTTTACACAAAATGCTCAAAGTTTCAAGCTATGACTGTGAAGAAGCAGTGGCTGACAGGCAGGTGCCCCGGAGGAGAGCCGCCAACTGTCTCGCTCTCCCCAGAGGACTTTTTCTTTCAAAATACTAAAGTTACATACATGGAGTACTGTGCAAAAGTTTTAGGTACCCTGCATTGTTCAAAGTTTAAATCTGCTTGCAGATGGGTACTATTGGTTTCCCACATTAGCGTTGCTGAAGATAAAAAGTTAATTTGAAAGTCTGATTGCAAATAAAAAAAAAAAACGTTTATAAATAAACGCTATTTGAATACTTGCATATGCGTATTTCAATCAGGAGAGACTCGAGTGAAATCGAGAAAAATTTTAATAAGCGTTGAACATACCTGGAATTCAATTCAATTTTATTTATATGGCACCTTACAAAGAGAAAAGAGCAGAAGCCCATCCTCCACTGGCTGAAAAATAAATTGATGGTAAATTAGGGATGAGAGGATCAGGATGCAGGAAGACAGCTGTCAGAATTAACATGCTTAAAATCAGACAAGTTTGGTGCACTTTGGTGCTTGGACTGTTCAGGATGACTCGTAGAGCAGGAGCACGGCTCAGAGCAGCAGCTGGAAAAAGCCCCTGAAGAGTCCAGACACTGGTGGAGGTGGTGGCTGTAGGCTGACAAAGCTGGAGCGGCAGTACGGGAGGTCTGATGGAGCAGGGTGGCGTTGGGGAGGAGGAGGGTCAGCGAACGGCAGCATGAACGAACTAGAGCAGAGAAAAGTGACCGTTTTTAAAAAGACAACAACATAACTATTGTCTAGCAAGGCGACTGAGGTGTGCCACGGTTGGATAGAAGAGATCAGCTGCTTCACCAGCTGACTGCTGAATTGACAGCCCCAGACATTGACTGCAGAGGTTTATGGGTAAGCATGTGAGTGAATGAAAAGAAAATAAACGGAGTTGACGTGCGCGAGAGAGAGTCTTCCTGACTGAACTTTCGCTAAGCTTAGTTTCATCAAAAACAGTCAATATGGATACTATAGTTTTGACAGAGCCCTGATTTCAACATCATCATGGTTGTCTGCAATTACTTGCAGGGGCAAATGCAAGAGAGACAGTCTGTCTGCAGAACGATGTAAAGTTTTCCACTCTGAACAAGCAAAAAGCCAATCATCTCATAAAACTAAGACACAACAGAGCAGTGTCCCATATTTTTAGGCAAAGTGTGGTCATACCAAATATTGGCTTGATTTAGTTTTCAACAGCTTACTGCTCTACAGAGTGTATTTCTCAGTTAAAGAAAACTTTTAATTTTAATTATTTTTGTAAGCTTGTTTGCCTCACAAAATTGCTTTCAATGCACTTAAGACTTTTGCCCAGTCTTGTATCGTATCCAAAGAATCTGTTCGATATCAGCACTCTCTTTTTCAAAGCGTATTCCTTTAACAAATTACTTTCACACCGTTCTGTGCAACTGCACTGGTTAGTTTTTGGCCAGTTTTTCATTGGTGTTTGATAAGGAAATGTCCATAAGACTGGTACACCTGTCTCATCAATACAACCTTCTCATAATTGTAGATATTGTACAAAAATACTTCAAACTTTTTTCTAAATGCAGCAGGAGATCTTCCTGAGGATGCTTTATTTTTTTGTGAAATCAGCATTCATTAAACTGAGGTCCGTCTAGTTGTGAGCGCAGCTGCTCAGAGCCAATTGTACTAATGGCAGTGGTGATATACACTCAGGCACAGACACACACACAGACACACACACACACACACACACACAAGCATTGGTCAGGCAAGGAGCTTTTCAATAGGAGGTGACCCTGTCGCGAGCACAGGTCACTATTTTGCACATCCATAATGCTAACTGTCTGCCCCGCCCATCAACCCACTCACACCCTGCCCCCACTCCACTGCGGCTTTGCCCCTCAGATTGCAACCTGCTCACACTGGGGGAATGAGAGCAGTGGGGGATTATGGGAAGGCTACAGACTGACCCTGTGGTCACCCCTTTTTCTCTATGCCTCACTACGAGGGTGCATAGGGGATGCTGGACAATATAAACCCTAAAACCCCCGACGATAAACCCTCAAACATCTGTCGCCTGTGTTTCGGTATTCATGTGATCCATTCCTTTATTCAAAGTTGTGTGTGTCAAAGTGTGTGTGTGTGTGTGGGGGGGGGGCATGTAATGTAGTCTGTAGGGTGGTGGAGGAGAGGTGCTTTGGCAGAGCCTGTGGGGGTCCTGAGGTTTTGTAGAAAGGTCTTGTTGCATTGTGACACTTAGCTGAGACTAGGCAAATGTCCTATAGAACCAGGAGTAGTTTTTTGTATCATATGAGTTACCTGTGAATGTCAGCTGAGAAATCATTTCTGATATTTGCCATGAATGCTCTGATTGATTAAATGTGGAGAGAATAAATTGTTGGGATATGTGACTGCATAGGTAGGCAATGCATGAAAATTTACATTTGGCAGATTACTTTGTCCTTTCCGTAACATTTCCATAATGCCCAAACTAGCTCCAAGTAATGGCCATAATTTTCCGAGGCACTCGTAGGTCAAATTATGTTCTGTTTGTTTGACAATGAAAATGATGTAGCAGTAGGTGTTATAAAAGGAGCAAAGCAAAAATTGCATTTATGTTAAACATAGATTATGTGTAAGCTAGTTTTAATATTATTGTTTGCATCGAACAATGATTAACTATGCAACACCTAAAGACTACATATGTTTGACCTCATCTGTAATGCCAATTACTTCAATAAAGGGGAATACCCTTCCCTGTTAATACTTGAGTAATTCACTCACAAACTTGATCAAAATACAGTAGAACTTGTCATTACGGATGAGAAAATGCATAATTACGAGCTGGAAAATGAACTTTGCGGAACATTGATAAAGGCTTTAATATTATATGTTTAGCAAATTGTAAGGTGTTGCTTCTGGGCAATTTAGATGTTCATCTCAGAGCTTAGCTGGCACTGATAGCATAGAGCGGTTAAAACAGACGACTTGTTTACATCCTATCCACTTATAAGCCTGGATATTCCACTTATGTTAAGTAACTTTGGCATTGGTGCAAATGGCAGGACACCAGCCCGGAATCAAACTGAATGCCAAGTTGGCTGCTGTTTCTTAACCCTTGAACTTATGCTGCCACCAGCATTTACAAAGAAGATGTACTATATAGACCTACATATCACTTTTGAAAGTTTATCTGCTGAATGACTAAACTTTAAGGTACAACAACAACAACAACAACAACAACTACAATAATAATAATAATAATAATAATAATAATATTACATGTGGCTATTCCCCCAACCGTTGGTTGAACAGGGGGTAAGGTTGGTCAGATCCCTCCGGTAAATCTATGACACCATTCAAATGGCACTAAAAAGTTTCACCAAAAGATGTCGCTCAACTGTTGGGGGAATTGCCATTGCCGAAAAACAACAACAACAATGATAATGTGTCTGATTTTATATGCTTGGACTGCTATAGACTGCTATTTGTTTTGCTATAGTTTGACTGGCGATAGCTGAGGATCAATGCTAGCAATGTTACCATGAGGCTTGCTGTTCCAGGGAGAACAACTGTGGGCCATGGAACCACAGACATCAACATCCAGGGACCAGGCATTGCTGCCCTGCATTGCTACATTGAAAACAGGGACGGAGTCATCATCCTGCACCCCTCTGGGAACCAGTGTGCCATCGACGGCCTGCCGGTCACCAGACCTGTCCGACTGTCTCAGGGTAAGAGCTCTTACACACCCGCACTGCAACACTTAAAGAACATCAGACAATCTGGACCTCATGTCACTGCAATTAATACATAGACAAATTCATACATTTATTACATAATTCCATAGTGTTGTTTTTAATTGTATAGTTTACTTGTGACTCAGCGGCGTACTTGATACAATACTATACACTTTTACAAACTGACTGAATTTAACAGTCAGATTAATGCATTGTTTCCGGGTTATTTTAACTGTAAGTCGAGTCCCACTCGCATTTAACAGTGGTTTACACTTAACATACGAGGAGCTGTTTTGTCAACTTATTGTAAAATTACAGTTAAAATAACTGGCAAAAAAGGCGCCAGCTTATGACAGTGCACTTTAATTATATGCGGTACTAGTTATTTATTTTAATTCTCAAAGTGCTTATGAGTCTATATACTGAGATGGATGCCAAACTGAAAGACGGATTGAGTACAAAGGAATGATCCAGACACTAGGCAGTATATGCACCCAGGCAACATGAATTTATTTACAACTTGAAAGAATTAATGCTCTGGTATTGCTGTGCAATGAGACTAAATTCTGTGAGGATATCTCTGCTACCCTACCCTCCTTCCATCAACGTGGATATACCCTGTTTTCTCCTCAAGGCGAGGCGTCGATTGTAGATGCAACTTAATAAGCTGTCTTGGTATTAAGAAAAGAATACTTCAAAACTGAAGAAATACAGACCAGCTCAGAATCAATATAGAGCTTGCAGCATGGAAGCTAATAACAGCGGATGCCTTTTTTCTTGATTTAATCTCCTGCACAGCACTGAATTGGATGCCGATGTTCAAGGGGGAGTTGCCATTGATACAGACAGTATTGATCGTCAGCATGTTGTTTTCGGTCATATTCGTGATGTAGTCATCCTCTGAGCATTTATTGGACTGATAGCACAGGAGTCATCATTTAGTGATTTAGAGCTTATCATTTAAAATTGTGTTTTCCTGTGCAGGGGTTCAATTCATTGCCTGGAAAAAAAACATAAGTTTTGCTGCTGCTGCTGCAAAAAAGCTAGTTTCTCCCACCCTTACAGTGCTGTCACTTTTTTTACCATGTTGCCTTGCTTGTCTTTGGAGGAGTTATCAGTTTTAATGAAAAATTAGATATTATTCTGTTTTGTGCAAGATTTTCAGCAATTATATGCAATTTGTTTTAAAAGACTGCATCCAAAGAGACTATTTTATGCAACAAAGTAGATCCAGGCCACTGTGGTCCAGCAGAATGGCTTTAAGCATATTCTAATATGATGACTAAGATTAAACGGCCAGTTTCTCCATACACACCATATATGGCAAATCGGTACAGGAGTCAGTCAAGATAACCACAAAATAAAGTATACAGTCAGATGATCACTCAACAAAGAATTAATTATTCACGGTGATGTCTGAAATATTTCATATTAATACTGTGTGTGTGACTTTATAGAATGTATTACACTAAAATGTCATGTAATCTGTGCCTTTTCAGTGATTTCTCAGGATGCAGTGCTTTTACAAACTATACTCCACAGTTCCTAGTGGGGGAGCCCCACTTCCTAGGATTCCCAGTGTTTTGTGACAAGTGACTGACAATGGAAGCCACAAATTACCTAGATTTGTTCATTTAAATTTTTGATACCTAAGCTTTATTCATTAAAATTTGCGCATTGGACTGATGTCCAAGGAATTGTGAGGAATTGTAGCATTTTCAAATGTATAAAATGCCCTCTGTCAGTTCAAAATAATAAGCCTAATAGGCTACTTCGTGTAGCCATTTTACACTTCACGGGATAGGCAAATTATATTACAGAATCGTTAAAAATATTTGGAGCATAAATAAAAAATAGTGTAAGATTATGTGGGATCAAAGTCCAGCTTACCTAAAAAAGGTCTAATTTTTGTAACCTGATTACACATTCTCTTCCAATCAATAGGAATTGCCGATGCACACCTGCGTTGAGAAAGAAAGCGAGTATTCACACGTAAGAATGGAGGGTAGTCGGCTTTCGCTGAAAAGTGGTTTGTGTAGTCTCATAGAATTATGAATCGGCTGATGGTGGAGTGGATCATCATCTGCGAAGCTACCGGTATTCAGTCATTTTCGCGGACTTAAGCGAATGCCTAGTTTTTTTGTGTGATAAATTCTTGGAATGAGCTGAAATGGGTTGCGCTGTCAGTACAGGCAGTACACTGTGCCACGCATACCTCGAGGGCTGTACAGTAAGCTCCGACTGACTCATGCAAGCAGGAACCGTCAGCTCTCTCTCTCTCTCTCTCTCTCTCTCTCGCTCTCTCTCTCTCTCTCTCTCTCGCTCTCTCTCTCTCTCGGGAATTATTTGAAGTCAGCCACAGTAACAGCTGTTCTACTACGCGGAGCACGCTGCTGTGATCACTGCGCTTCAGGAATTACCCTGTGTGCCACTTCCGACCTAGTACTTTGCCGTAATATTAAGAGCAAGTAGATCACAACGAAAATTTATATTAAGAGGAAATACTTGTTTGGACATCCGTAAGGAGTACGAAGATATATTTGGGCAGCAGTTTTTGGAGTATACTGGTGGGCTTAATTTATATTGCTGGGACCACTCTCGATGGATTGACCGGAGCTGTCTGAGAACGCTTGGCAACAAGTGAGCAGGACTCCTGGCAGAACGTCCGTAAGTAACCTAAAGTAAGCTTGGTGCTCTACCTGATTTTCGTGCCAGTGCCGGCCAGACGTGCAAATGCTGCGTCATGTCTGTTCTCCTAACTTACTTACTAACTGAATAAATAAATAAAGAAATAAATAGCCTTCAGATGCATAGGTAGTGGATATAATAGTTATTATGGGGGTCTTCTTTTAGGCTTTACTTGTAATTTAATTCTAGGTTTTTTTTTTTGTTTTTTTTTACTTTTTGAAATTTTGAATATAAGAAAATCGTAACTTGGGCAACAGTAGGGGCAATCATGTACGGAAATCTGAAAATAAAATCACAATGAATTGTGATTCATTCAACTGTAAATGATTTATTTATTTATTTATTTTTGGCGATACCAGTTAGATTTTGTGTGTGTGCGTGTGCGCGCGCTTATAAAACACAAAAAATTCACTCCGAAGCCTAGACTATGCCTTCTATGGACCTAAAATGACTCATGAAACTGACTGTTACACACAAGTGTAATTTTCTCCAGTAGGGTGTGAGCTGTTTCACCACTGACGAGTAACTTAAACCTCAGCAGGATTTTTTGTGGGGTTCTTTCAGAGAATAATGATGAAAAAGTTTCCAAAATGTCAATGAAGTATTGATGGTGAGTATGCAGAATTAAGATATTCTCCGCATATCAAAGAACAATTCACAGCATCGGCTTTGCTATCCTCACTGTGATCCATGGTTTGGTGATATTATTGCACTCTATTGCAATATATGCCTTGGTACTAAATTGTGTGTGTGTGTGTGTGTGTGTGTGTGTGTGTGTGTGTGCATGTGTGTTGTTAGTCCCAATTCAAAATGACCTGTTTGACAGTGATCTCTTTCCAGTTCACCGAGGTTAAGGACTTGCTAGTATATTATTACACTTCTATTCTTGGCTGGAGACACAAGTGCTGTCAAAGCTGTGTGCGCGTGAGCTTCCTCCGTCCGTCTCGCGAGGCCTCTCCAGTCATCTGTCCTTTTCCAGTAGAACAAAGCTCACTTCATAGACAAAGAGTAGAACGTGCTGCATTATATCTCTGAATCACTGCTCCCCACCCCCCTACCTCTGTCAACAGTCAGTCCGCTATAAAGCAGACTGCTTTTTTTCTGAAGATTGGAAAAGCCTCTCAGCTTGTTCATGCTTGACCTGGAATCCAGTGTCTTTGCCGGCCTGCCGTGCTCTGTGTGTGTAGAGAGACATCTGTTGAGATGTCGACACACAGCCGGAAGGGTTATCTCTAGTTATCTCTGAATGGAGGTAAATAAATCTGTGTACACATCTGTCTGTGGGAGATTAAGTGTGCTTATTTAGCAATTAACTGGGAAGGACTTTTTCTGTGCGGGAAGTTAAAAATATTTTTGCCTTTGAAATGAATTGAAAATGTTTTTTTTTTTGAAACTTCTCCCTTATATGTAATATTTATGCTGCACTAGAATGCTTGCAATGACAGAATCATGAAATTAAATGTGTTTTTATTTCATTAGTCCTATTTGAAGCTTAACTCACCAGTAAACATGTCTTGTTGAAATCATGTTCAGAACAAGATCAAATCCTTGTTGGAGTTTTGCCAGGTGAGATAGTGAGCCAGCAGACTCAACTACTCCCTGAATATCTGCTAGCAAACATCCCACAATGTGGATTTCACACGTACTTGTCAGTGCTGGGTCGGTAACCACGTTCTTTACCAAGCTTGCAAGGTAATTTCAGCTCAATTGCATAATGCACTTCTATTTTATATTCATCTAGTTTCGTTCCAAGACACATTTTTTAATTTCAATTTTTGGTTGGCGTTTATTGATAGAACCTCAAAGCGGAATCAATCATGTAGGCAAACATGCATATTTGTATAATTAGAATTTTGTAATAATTTGTTATGAGCCCGGTGATTGAGTGGCATTGACGGGCATTGGAGTTGGTCGGAGATCAGTTCAGTTTTTGGATGTGGATTATATGCCGCATCTGCCATATTGGGCTAGTACACAAGCCTTCAGGAGTTACAGAAATGTATCATTGAAGACTGCAATGCACCACTTCTTTTAGTGCTTTGTCACGCATCATTGCCTGGAGTAATGGACCAAACAACAAACAACATAAAATTCCAGCTCAGAGCTGTAATTCTGTCATTCTGGTGTGATAGTAGAGTTGGGGAATTCTGCAGTGGTGTCTCATGCCTTATAGCTGAGGCTGCATTGAATGTCATTTGCGTTGGCTCCAGTGCGGCACTGTTAAACTCTCAGACCTGATGATCTTTATAGTTGGCGTAAAAAGCTCTGTGACGCCGTGGCAACCCTCTGCGTGCTTTTAGGCATCTCCTCTGTCTCCATGGGCCGTGACTCAGAGGATCTGCTGCAGACAGAGGCTGACGACACGTTTATGTCTCTCTCGGACGGCTGATCTAAAGTGATAGCCAGCCAGCACAAAAAAACCCAAAAGAAGGTGCCTTTACAGACAGGGCCCTGGATTGTGATGGGATGTGAGAGTGTAGTCTTTATGTTACAGTGCAGTACAATCAGTCTTTTTGTGTGAGTTGCTAAGTGGGCCGTGTAGTGTTGGAAGTTGAGGGATGGAGAGGGGGAGCTCTTTCCATCTGTCTGAATGTGACTGTGGTTTGGGCTCCTGTCAATGTTCATTACTGTGGGAATATCAGCCCTCCACACGTACAGCTGAGCTGCGTCCACTCCCAGCAGGCTCTGCCCATTCCTGGCATTCAACTGCTGGGCAGTGGAGTGTGTGTGTGTGTGTGTCACTTTGTGGGTTGGCGTGTGGTGTGAGTGTCTATGCGTGTGTGTGTGTGTGTGTGTGTGCGTGTTTGCACACATGCTTATGTCTTTGAGAATGGTTGATAGGATGTGAGCATTCTGGTGTATTGTATATTGAGCTGAGAACTATGTTAAATACCTCTGCTTGTGCAAGTACGCTACAATAATCAGTTCACTATTTTGCACTTGTTCTGTTGTGATTTTACTTAGTTCAGTTAAGATTCTAATTTCTTAAATCAAAAACTAGACAGAATTGTTAAATGAGCATATGTAATACTGAGTGGAAAATACATAGAAGTCACAAATCATTGTCTAATAAGGTGCCAATCAAAGTAGTGAGGTGGACTAAAACAAATGTGTTGAATGGAATAGGCCTCATTTCTGTCTAAACAAGAATGAGGCCTCATGCCTGTACATGTTTTGGCGAGAGAATGATTGATTTCCTCATAGATGAGGTAAGCTCACTTTTCGTTCAGGAATGGATGAAAATTGATTTCAGGACGGATGTACTTACTGAAGCTGGCCAGAATCCCAGAATCTCTCTCTCTCTCTCTCTCTCTCTCTCTCTCTTCCTCTCATCCCCACCATTGACAGTTAGATTTATGTCCTTGGTTGAACTATTGTTTTACTACTTAAGCCTGGCCTCCCATGAATAGGTCCACTATTTTTAATTAGGAAGTGGCACAGTGCCACATTTCAGGTAGGGGGTGGGGATAGATTGTGACTTTTCCCATTAAAGGGCACCTCATTGATTGAAATGATTAGGGGGTGGCTCTCTCTATGACCTGGCTGCTGAGATTTAAGTTCAATGAACAACTACAGTCTAGCATTACGTTTGCCTATAAAACTATGGAGAAAGGGTGAGTAACTAATGTTGACAATGGAGTTAAGGGGACTGTGTATACATGAGCAGCTCTCTCTCTCTCTCTCTCTCTCTCTCTCTCTCTCTCAGAGCTCCCACAGGTCAGGGCCCTTTTGTGCATGAAGTTTTCTTTGGGATGTTTGGTTGTCTCTTCCTATTGTGGATGTACAGTGTTAGTCATCCAACATGCCCTCGTATCCTGGGGTCATAACACTTCAGGCCTTGCCTCTGTGTACCATCTGCTGTATTAGTATAAGGTAGTCTGAATATGGGGCCAGTGACAATTTGTGCTTTTTATTTCCGTCATCCAGTGCTTTAAAGAAAGAAATGAATATTAGCTTACAGCAGACAGCCAATTCTGCATTCACTGTAAAAAAAAAAAACAAAAAAAAAAGTTTGACCTTAAAAAGTAAGTGTCCGAGCTGCTTTAAAATTGTAAGTTAACTGAATTTCAGATAAGTTGAGAATTACCTCAACTTGTCATCTTAAATTCACTTAAGTTAAAAGTTTGTGGCAGCCTGGACGCTAACTTTTAAGTAAAAAAAAAAGTAATACATATAAATATATTTATACGAAGAACTCAATGGAAAAATGATCAGTCACAATTTCACATTGTGGAGAAATGATGAATTAAAAATTCAAAACAGTCTTAGAAACAAAGCACTGAAAAATATATGCAAAAATATTAAACATAAAATATAATAATATGTAATCTTATAATATATTATTATAAATATTATAATAATGCATAATATATAAAATATACAAAAATGGAAACTTTGGTCTGATTTTTCCTTTGTGGTATTCATATATATATACAGTCAAATGAAAAAGTTTGGGAACCCCTCTAAATTTTTTATAGTTTTGTTCACCTTTGGCTGGTTCTTCAAAGAAGCAACTTTCTTTTCATAAATGACATACCTTAGGGAAACAGAAGTATTTTAACAATGACGTTTTCTTTATTGGATTAACAGGATATATGAAAAGGGAATCATAACAAGATTAGACTAGTGCATATATTTGGGCACCACAACAGAAAAAAATATATATTTATATGACATCAGTACTTAGTTGAGCCTCCTTTCGCGAAAATAACAGCCTCTAGACTTCTGTAACCGGTGATGAGAGTCTGGATACACGATGGAGGTATTTTTCACCATTCTTCCATACAAAAGCGCTCCAGTTCAGTTAAATTTGATGGCTGTCGAGCATGGGCAGCCCGCTTCAAAGCATCCCATACATTTTCGATGATGTTCAAGTCAGGGGACGGGGTCGGCCATGTCAGAACATTCTACTTTGCCCTCTGAATGAATGCCTTTGTAGAAGTTGAACTGTGTTTTGGGTCATTGTCTTGTTGGAATATCCAACCCCTGCGCAACTTCAACTTTGTGACTGATGTTTGTACATCATCCTGAAGAATCTGCTGATACTGGGTTGAATTCATTCGACCCTCGACTTTAACAAGGGCCCCAGTCCCTGAATTAGCCACACAGCCCCACAACATGATGGAACCGCCACCAAATTTGACAGTAGGTAGCAGGTGTTTTACTTGGAATGCAGAATTCTTCTTTCGCCATGCAAAGCACTTTTTGTTATGACCAAATAACTCAATTTTTGTCTCATCAGTCCAAAGCACTTTTTTCCAGGATGTATCTGGCTGATCCAAATTAGCTTTTGCAAACTCCAAGTGACCATACCTGTGGCGTGGGCGCAGAAAGGGCTTCCTTCTCATCCCCCGGCCATACAGATGTTCTTTGTGCAAATTGCATTGAATTGTGGAACGATGTACAGATACACCATCTGCAGCCAGATGTTGTTGCAGGTCTTTGGAGGTGATCTGTGGGTTGTGTGTAACCATGTAACTCACAATCCTCCGCCTATGCCAATCTTGTATTTCTCTTGGTCTGCCAGACCTCGGTTTAACTGCAACTGTGCCTGTGGCCTTCCATCTCCTGACAACATTCCTTACAGTCGAAATAGACAGTTGAAACCTTTGCGAATGCTTCTTGTAGCCTACCCCTAAACCATGATAATGAACGATCTTCGTTTTCAGATTGTTTGAGAGCTGCTTTGATGATCCCATTCTTTCTCACTTCAACAGAGAGTCGAAGAGAGGTGCAACTTCCATTTAGGCACCTTAAATACCATTTCTCATAATTGGACATACCTGTCTATGAAGTTCAAGGCTTAAGGAGCTAATCCAACCTATTTGGTGTTTCAAGTCACCAGTTTTACCTGCTGTTACATGCAATCATATCAGCAAAATCAAAAGGGTACCCATATTTTTGCACAGCCAGTTTTTCACATTTGATTTAATTTCATACAACTAAATTCTGCTTTACTTAAAATCTTTCTTTGGAAAACACCCCAGTACTTAGATGTTCCTGGTAATTGAAAGACGTACCACTTTTATTTATTTTTTTGGTGAAAGCAGAGTCAATTATTATGCAGGCTGAGAGGGGTTCCCAAACTTTTTCATGTGACTGTATATATATATATATATATATACGTATATTTGTTTCAGTGTTGTAGCTAGATTTTCTGCATAAGAAAGACCTGACCTAATCTGGTGTTTCCTGGGAGGGGGTATATTCGTAGATAAGAGATGGCTCATTTTGCGGCTTCCTGTTTAAAGTCGTCGGCAAAGAATGTGCTCCCCAGAGAGACTCTTTGCAAGACCCAAAGAGGAAAAGAGCCAGACTTCCTCGCTACATGACATGTAGGATCTCTGAATGTAGGGTGGAGTGGGCGGTTGGAGCAGGTGTTTGGGAGGGGCTGATGACTACTTTTATGTGGGGGCGGGGCGTTAGGGGGGTCTCTCAAATGTACGCTCCCAAATAGTAGATTATATTGCTAGCGAGGAAACCGGGTCCAAATATGGCAACGTTAACCATGGAAGAAAATGATATTCTTGGGTTTCTTGCTAGACTCCAGTTCTAGTTATCAAGCAAGAAGAATGAATTTGAAATAGAAAAGTCCACTTATGTCCTTGTTACAATCACTGCTGGGAAATGAATGCTATGGAGTTCTTGAGAACCAACTTGGAATTGTCAGGAGACTTTCTAAGAACCTGCTCCTTTATAAACACCTGTGGCTCTTCCTCACTCTGCTCCCATCTCTGTGCTGCTGTGTCTGCAGCCCTGGCCTTGCATTGGCTCCATCGCTCCTCAGGAGGTGAGAGCAGGCGGGGGCAGGACCTAACATCCCTCCTCTGGCTCTGCGCTCGTATTGTATAATGTGTGAAACGGGGGCTTCTCCCTGGATGAGCTCCTAATGTTTATTTATGACTTCACCTTAGGAGGTGTTTATTCATTCCCTGCTGCTGAAAAACACCTGCTGCTTCCAAATTATACTCCTGCGAAAAGCCGGCGGCTTTGCCCATTGTACTCTGGTGCTTTTTCATAACATCCCTCCCACAGAATGGAGTTCAGCAATCCCCCTCATTCGGGAGCTATATTGATAAAAACGCACCATTCTGATTGTGTAGGACCAGGTTGTTCACTACACTCTGAACTCAGTTCTCTTCTGCTGTTGAGTTTGAACTGGCTGCCAATTTTAAGGATAAATCAATGAGCATGCAAGTGCTACAGGCGTGATGTGGTTCCTTTGGAGGAAATCACGGTCAAAAAAGTCAGGAAAATGCAATTCAATACTGCACACTGACAAATTCATGGTTTAACTGTGGATTTCAGTTAATACAAACAAAACTGGGTCACACTTTAGATGAAGTATGGCTCATAAAGGCTTTATACAGCATGCATAATGCCTTCATAAATGAGACATAATATCTGTATAAACCATGCAGAAGCAAATGTCATGCTTTGTAACAGGTGAAATAACACATCCTTATTCAGGATCTGATTCCAAATGTGATTTAACTGAAATGTCATTAACCTCTTAAACTCCAGGGTCCGTCCCCCAATTGGGGGACCCTGAGACTCACCGCAGCAAAATACCTACAACGCCGCGCTAATTAAGTAGCAATATAGTCATATTACTCATCAAATGAAACAGGAGAGCCTCTGCTACAAGAACATAAAAGTCATTTTTACATACACCAAGCACAACTCAAACGCCAAGCATATTAATGTTCAAATATCAAAATCCGAGTAGCGTCAGAAAATCAACCCTCTCTCCACATTTCCATGTCTCCCTCTCTGATGCTTCATGCTACACAAACAGAGATATACTCTATTCATTTTGGGTATGTCATTTTCAAACAGAAACCTAGAAAAGAGGCTGGGGCTTAAGAGGTTAAGGGTGACATTGTCGACTAAGTGACATTGTCATTGTCACATCTGGCATCGCATGCTGAACAAGGATTCATTATTCCACCTTTTACAAAGCATAACATTTGCTTCTGCATGATTTATGAAGAAATTACATCTCATTTATGAAGGCATTATACATGCTGTATAAAGCCTTTATGAGCCACACTTCATCTAAAGTGCGACCCAAAACTGATATGTCTAAATGCCAGCGTTAAAGTTGTGCGTTGTACCTTTGAGTATTTTCATTAGATGGATTTATCTATGGACTGTAAGTGAACAATAATATCTAATAATTTGTTGTGAGACTCTTTGTGTAGGCATTTTTATATTCTGAGTACTAATAAAAACATCCTATTTTATGGCTCCACAATTGACAGTAGCCGCATTTATTTGTCGAGATTCTCCATTATGGATGCATTGTGAGTCACATATGACAAGAACAGCCATCAATCAAGCATCTCTGTGTGGTCTTTGGAGAGCAGTCTTTTCTCTCTAATCTGTCCGGATCAGGATATAGTGGACGAACTATGAACTTGTGTTTTATGGTGGATGTTTCCATGGCAGTATGATGTTTTCCATGGATTTCCACACCTGTCAAGGCCTGTGATGTAAGGTAGAAAACAAGCCTCCAGGTGCAGGAAGAATAACTCAGATTTATCCTTTTTCTGAATAACTTCTATTGACTTATTACAAAGAGCTTTCTTTTGTTTTCTGAGACAGATTGCAGGCACAATATTAGTTTCTTTAGTGATTTTTTTAATCATATGTCAGCACATGTATAAAAATATGAATTTGTCCGGAACCTGATCTGAGAGTTGAAGTTGAACACTTATTCTGTTTTTGTACCTGAAACCTCTTTGTTTTCATGTGCAAAGAAAACAGATCTCTAACCATGGATTTGTCCCTGAAACTGTGGTTTGCATTAAGGCTTAACAGGCGGCACACCAGCATGGCTCAACATGTTCCTGATATTTTTACCTCTGCCAAGGAGGTTGCGTCTTCACCTTTATTTGTCTGTTTACCTGTCTGATAACAGAATAACTCAAGAAGTTATAAACGGATTGGCACGTAATTTGGTAGGGTGGTAGGTGGTAGTCCAGGGATAAGTTGATTTAATTTTGAAAGTGATCCGAAACATATTCTGGATTCTAGATCTGGAAGAACAAATAATACTGACATATGGCGGAGGTATGCGCTCTACTGTGTGCCCGTCTAGTTGTAACAGGATTTTGTTTGACAGCTAATCCACCCCTCTCTCTGTGCGGCAGGTTGCATGCTGTGCTTCGGACAGTCTGCCTTCTTTCGATTCAACCACCCTGAAGAGGCTTTCAGGATGAAGAACATGATGCCAGCTTCGAGTACTGGTACAACTGGGACCCAAAGAGCCAACTCAGGTAAGTGCTTCACATATAATCTGACTGTGGAGAAAGGCAACTGCGCGACCCCAAGGTTTGCATTTCTTATTGCAGTAATGACACCGGTAACCATGCAGCTATCACGGGCAACCAGTATGTTAACAGGGGTACTTAGTGTGCTAATATGGGTGTACGCATTGCTAACAAAGGTAGACATTATGCAAACATGGCTAACTGGAGAGCTAATGTTGGTTACCATTTTGCTAACACAGAAAACCTCACGGCTAAAATAAAGGTAACGGCATTTTTGACTCACGTAACCTAATGATTGACTCCATTCGGCTTAATTCAATTTTATTTGTATGTTACTTTTCAAAGTACTGTCACAAAGACAGTGCACAGTTTAAATTTAACACAAGCATCCTTCCTGTCAACACAAGTAATCAAACCGCTAATTAGCGTAACCATTCTGCTATCAAAGGTAACCAATTTGCTAGTGCTGGTGACTATCCATCTAACATGGCATGGGTGACCACTCTAATAACTCAGGCAATTCATTGCCAATGCTGGAAATAACTGCTAAAACAGGGACCCACACTGTTAACGAAGGCAACGCCACTCTTCACACGGGTTACCCTGCTGGATTCACAGCTAATGTTTACAGCAGTCACCGTCCCAAACTGTCACAGCGCCAGCGCGTATCGCCTTTCTATTTCCGGGCCTAATGAAGAACGTTGCAATACAACCCATCCGGGACGCATTCTCTCCATTCACATTTTACAAGGGTGCTTTTCCAGCTGTGTGGCCTGTTCCCCGGCACAAAAGTATCAGTGTTCTTATACTGCTGCACATTTTGAAGCTATTTCCCTCCGGACGCTCTTTACTGACTATCAGTAGGAGAGCCAGCACCCGCAAACAAATAAGCCTTTGCCAGTCCTGCTCTGTTTTTGAGTTCCTTCTGCATGGAATAGGCTCAACTTTCCACGGATATTCATCAAAACATGTTCCTCCAAAATATTCTCCCCCCGCTATCCTCTTTTCCAGAGTCAAGTCCAGGCTAGGCTCCTCCCCTGCCTTAATAAGCCCCAGCTTATTTTTTATCAGTGAATTCAATTGTCATTCTGATCCTCAAACAACTTGAAAGGCCTTTGGTGAACTTAGCTTTAAGCACTTATTCAAAAATAGGTCTTTGAAACAGCAGACAGCGGCCTGGAGGATATGGCAGCCATTTCCCCTTCAATAAAATGATGGTCATCACCTGGGTGTCCCCTGTAGTGAGTCACTCTTGAGTGGAAACATGAGCACTAGTATGACATCATCTTTAATTGGGGAACACTGGCACTTTGCAGGAAGGGAGAGAATGGGATTGTGTGCCAAGTGATTGTGTGTGTGCCTGTGTGTGTGTCATGGCTGATCTCTTAGGATGAATTAACTCGATTCCCTGCAGACGTTTAATGAAATTAAGGTGACATTTAACATTTTCCTGATTTGTTGTACAGAGTTGGGGATGGGAGGGTGTGAATGAGGGAAAGAGAGAAGGGTTTGCTTTCATGAATAATGTTCTATTCTTCTCCTCTCCCAGCTTTTTAAGCATGTCATCCTGATCAGTGCAGTAGATCATATTACAGTTCTTTTTATGCCTGAGAATTATAACAGGAGAGATGTGGTTTTGAAGAAGAAAAAATGAAACAGGATCAGATAGACTGAATACTGGAAAAAAAGGAAGTTTAAGCATACAAGAGAATCACCATACTCTACTCTCAGACATGCTTTCTAATGAAAATTCTTGCATATAATTCCTCTGGTACTTTGAAACAAAGCAAACTGGTAGACAAACCTATTAAGAAAGGGCGCATCTTACATGCTTGTAACCCTTTATGATGAAGTCAAAAATAATGGCAGTGAGATAAAGGTGGATGCTGGAATGTAAAAGGATATAATAAAACATGGCGGTGAACACAAAATGATTGCATAACTGCAGTAATGAATGAGATATGAGCCCTCCAGTAAAATGTTTTCACTTGGAAGCCTTACTTGGCTTAAAGTCTCATTTTCACCCTTGTGAGACTTAAGGAAGCATTTACACTGTAGCTTTCACCCAGTTTGTGCCATTGCAATGGTTGAGATAGAAGAGTAAATGTGTTATTAACTAGTGTATTTGCCAGGCAACACACACACACACACACACACGTACAAAAAGTCTGCTCCTATATGCACACTTTTTGTTTCATTGAAACGCTCTGTTCTGATTTAGGAACTGCTGGTCTGAACATATTTTTCAATTTTCCAGCATTTTCTGTTTAACAGGGTAATGACCTTTGTCTTTTCATGCTTGCAAGGATCAGTATACAGTGCCATGAAGAAGTATTTACCCCCTTCCTGATTTCTCACTTTTTCGCACATTTTTTCAGATCATCAAACAAATTTTAATATAAGACAAAGATAACCCAAGTAAATACAAAACACAGTTTTGAAATGATGATTTCATTTAAGTGGAAAAAGCTATCCAAACCTACCTGGTCCTATATGAAAAAGTAATTGCCCCCCTTTTAAAATCATGAATTAAATGTGATTAACCACATTTTTTGAGTCCAATTTCATGAGCTACACCCAGGCCTGATTACTGCCAGACCTGTTGAATCAGGAAATCACTTAAATTGAACGTGTTTGACAAAGTGAAGTAGGCTAAAAGATCTCAAAAAGCAACATGTCATGCTGCGAACTGAAGAAATTCAAGAACAGATAAGAAACAAAGAAATTTGAAATCTATCAGTCTGGAAAGGGTTGCAAAGCCATTTCTGAGCCATTTCAATGAATCACAGTGAAAGCCATTATCCACAAATAGAGAAAACTTGGAACAGTGGTGAACCTTCCCAGGAGTGGCCGGTCTACCAGAATTACTCCAAAAGCGCATTGACGACTCATCCAGGAGGTCACAAAAAATCCCAAAACAATATCTAAAGAACTGCAGGCCTCACTTGCCTCATTTAAAGTCAGTGTTCATGATTCAACAATAAGAAAGAGACTGGAGAAAAATGGCATTCATGGGAGAGTTCCAAGGCGAAAACTACTGCTGACCAAAAAGAACACAAGGGCTCATCTCACATTTGCCAAAATGCATATTGATGATCCCCAAGACTTTTGGGAAAATATTATGTGGACTGACGAGACAAAAACTGAACTTTTTGGAAGGTATGCATCCTGTTACATCAGGCATAAAACTAACATATAATTTCATAAAAAGAACATCATACCAAAAGTCAAACATGGTGGTGGTAGTGTGATGGTTTGGGGCTGCTTTGCTGCTACAGGACCTGGACAACTTGTCGTAAGTGATGGAACTTTGAATTCTGCTCTCTACCAGAAAATCCTGAAGGAGAATGTCCAACCATCAGTTGGTGACCTCAAGCTCAAGCGCATTTGGGTTATGCAGCGGGGCAATGATCCGAAACACACTAGCAAGTCCACCTCTGAATGGCTTAAAAAAAATAAACTGAAGGTTTTGGAGCTGCCTAGGCAAAGTCCGGACTTAAATCCGATTGAGATGCTGTGGTATGACCTTAAACAGGCCATTCGTGCTCAAAAACCCTCCAGTGTGGCTGAATTAAAACATTCTGCAAAGAAGAGCGGGCCACAATTCCTCCACAGCGATGTGAAAGACTCATTGCCAGATATCGCAAACACTTGATTGCAGTTGTTGTTGCAGAGGGTGGAACAACCAGTTATTACGTTTTGGGGCAATTACTTTTTCACACCAGGCCAGGTAGGTTTGGATAGCTTTTTCCCCTTAATGAATTAAATCATCATTTAAAAACTGCATTTTGTATTTACTCGGGTTGTCTTTGTCTAATAATAAAATTTATTTGCTCATCTGAAGCATTTAAGTGTGACAAATGTGCAAAAAAAAAAAGAAAAAGAAATCAGGAAGGGGGCAAATAATTTTTCACGCACTGTATCTACATGTGCACCACTGGATTGCTACCATAGATCAGTGAATCTAAAGACTCCTTTTTTTGTACGGCTTATTGACTTGCTGGTTCTATATTCAGGCGTTAGCTGATGTGATGCTCCTGAGTTACTATGTGATAGACAATTTTATAATTCGCTTTTGAGCTTGTTTTGTTTTAGCTAGACATGCAGCAGAATGATTGATATTTAAAATTTGTCTTTAAAATTTGTGGAAGTTTCTGGACAATTTGTCAGTTTTTTATGCCCGTTTTTTAGGATTGGTCGGCTTGGTACTTGTCTGTAGGTAGATTATTTTTTTTTAAACCCAGTGAAAAATGTGCACTGTCTCTTTAAAAGCACTGTACTGAAAAATGGTTCCCGCCCCCTGAACCGAGCGCTTCTTCTCATCAGCACCGCGGACAGGGGAGGGGGGTAGATGCGCGAATCGGCCGCGGTGCCTGGCACTCAAAGAGCGGCTGGAATATCACGGCGGCATCGCCGCGTATATCTGCTTGGAGGCACCTAGTGCTGGGGACGGCCTGCTACACTCAACGCTGTGAGTTCCGGTCTAAATGCTGTTCCCAGTCGTATATTCTTTTCTGCTACACTTAAGCCGTACAAAACGGTGTAGTTTCAAGCAAAGCCGCATTTGTAAATATTTATTATTACCGTTTCGCGAAGTAAATTAAAGTGATCATCGTGAGCCGTAACAGGCTGATCACAGCTGTTGCCTATTATAATTTGATGACGCGTAGCCTACACCATTTTATAAACATTACGTAAACGTGGTAATGTATTTGCCTGACACAGACAAGGTTCTGGAGGTTACTGTCATCTACGCAAAATAACCTCAATGGCTGTTTATTACCCTTGACTATATATTCGAGTGTTAAAGCTAAACATAAGGTTGCAGACAAATGGCTGTGTTTAACAAAAATAGTAAGCTAAATTATTTAGAGTAGCCTTGTGCAGGACTGACCAATATGATTCCGCTCCTCTGCGTTTGCGTTGATTTGCTCGGCGATGAGAATTACAGAAAATAATCTTTTGGCCCAAATGTTGCAGATGCAATGTTCAAAACCGAATTTCCACGGCTTCTTTGGCTCAGCCAAATTCTCAAGATCAGCCTTGACGAGCATTATTTGGGTGGAATCTTGTGAGGCCATGATGTGTTTTCGGTATACTGCGAAATGAATGAATCATTGTTCATGTTTATTTTACACATTTTATTTCTTTCTATTTACGAGGAATTCCATTGACAAACGGAACCCACTGCTAACTATTAAATAGAACGTCGAAAGCATCCGGCTTATTGAAAAATTATTTCCGTTGCTGTCTGTAACATGGATATGAACAGTTATTTGCCTATGTGACACTTAGGTGGATTGAAATGTCACTGCGTCCTGTTAAGTACTACCGGTGAGGCAGGTTCGGGACTGTCCTCTTGTGACTCCGAAAGAAGTCGAGGCAACGATTGTTTTAACTGTCCATCGAAATAATTGAATTCGCTGCATACAATTCAGGCCGAAAATGCTGATGATGCAAACGCTGAGAGCTTGTAATCTGCCTCTTTTTTTGCTCCGAACTGCCAGTTCCTCACTGAATCCAACAAGCAGGTGTGCTTGATGCTTGACGAATAGGACAATATTGCCTTAAATGTCTGTTAGGCTGCCACTGAGTCATGCCTTAAATGGGTTTGAATGGCATAATTTTCGCTGACCTTTACCCGCTAACAGCCGTCATCTGCAGCCTCAATAACGTATCATCACTGCATCTTCTTTATGCCGTACTGCCCAGTATTTACTGGGACGGGAAATTACTTTTTTCTTTTTGCAACTGAATTTTATGGCAGCAATTCTAAATGTACTCCTAACTGTAGATCAGTGGTGGAGGAAAGTGCACAATCACAGTTGCAAACGAGGTTATTATACCCTGCCACAAAGAGGAGCAGGAGATTTTGCAGTGACAGGGTATAAAGCAATGGAGCTTGTACATCCATTCATTTGTCCTTACATCTTTCCAGCTGTCTGTTTGCCTGCCTGGATTAGTTGGGAAGTTTTTTTTTTTTTTCCAGAAACTAGATTGCCCAGATGAATCAAATTTTGTTTGTCTATGTTTCTAGTCATGACCTTGACTGGGTTTGAAAATGGGACTCCATGGTGGCAGGGTATATTGATGACAATGCCTTTTTGCTGTGTTTATACAATTTATCACAGCAAAAACAAAAGTTACAGTATGACAGATTGTAGTCCATTATTTAATGAGGACTACATACACAATCTTGCAGTGCCATTGTACCTTGTTGATTGCTTTTTCTGTTGGTGTTTGTCTTCAGATGGACCAACACCGTAAAATGACCCTTATTGAATCTTACAGAGGTAATTTACGGCCTGAGTTGCATAAACTCTGTGAGATTTAAATGAACCCTGGGCATCTTACAATGCTCGCTGTTCTGCAACATCATTTGAATATGTGCTTGAATCTGATCATTGCCTTCCCTCCTTGCAGACTCAAACAGCGTTGTCAATGGGAACCATCAATCAGGGCCGTTGCATTGTGAGAGACCCCGCCCCCAGCATAACTCCCTGGTCAGCTCTATTGAAAAGGACCTGCAGGAGATCATGGACTCCTTAGTCATGGACGACCCTCAGCCCTCCACGTCCCAAGCCAAGGTGTCTGTCAGCCAACAGATTCCTCCCTCGACACTGTCTCCTTTGCTGAATGGAGGCGGGCGCTGCTTGCTCTCTCCGCCTACCAGCCCGGGGGCCATGTCGGTGGGCTCCAGCTACGAGAATGCATCCCCGCCCTTTTCCCCGCTCTCATCGCCCTCAGCAACTAGCAGCGGCAGCTACACTAGTCCCTCCCCTGGAGGCAGTCAGGACACGCCCCCTGTCCTTCCCCCGGTTCCCCTGCGATCCTCCAGCTACCACTACTCTACCCAGGCCCCTGTACCCCAGCCTCGCGCCCTCGTATCCAGCTACCAGTCCAGCGGAAGTGGGCTCAAGGTGCCGGAAAGCCCCAGGCTCCAGAGGAAAGCCCTGCTGGAGGCCCCGCCGAGCCCGACTCTGTCACGCCGGGGGCAAGGTCATGACATCATTGGAGTGAGGGGTGGGGACAACCCCAGGAATGCCCAAGGGCCGTCCTCACCTTCAGCGTCAGTGACCGCAGGAGACAACAGTTCTCTCAGTCGGACCCCCGTCCCTGGCAGTCCTCATGTAACCCCCAAAATTTCTTCTGCCTCTCCCACCCCCTCCCAGCTCAGCTCTAGGACCAAAGCGGGTGTTACCGTCCTCCAGGAGCGACCCCCAAGTCCCTTCCGCGAACCCGTGGACCGCTCGCTCACCTCTAGCCCCTTTCGACAGTTCTCCCACACACCACGCCCGCTCCAGCCCCCGCTGGACCCTGCCGTGAATGTCGTCCCACCCCAGCCCCTGCCTCGCACCCTACAGCCTCCAGAGAGCCCGCGGCCCGGCCGCCGAGCCTTGGAAACCAGCAGCAGGCGGGAGCTGCCCCCTCCGAGCCCCTCTTTGTCCCGTCGTGGGGTGCCGGTGTTACCCGGGGCGTTACCGGGGGCCACAGCTGTGCCGCGTATTCCTGAAAGCCCTTCGGGTCGGCTGGTACCAGACAGCCCCAGGCTTCGGCGCAGGGGAGCCTCCCCTCCGGAGGAGTTGGTTGATTCCATGGCGGTCCGAGCTCGTAGCCCCTCCCCCACCAGCCTGCTGATGGAGGCGGGGTCAGGACGGAAGGCCAGCTTTGGGAATACCCTCTCCTCGGCTTACAGTTTGAGCTCGCTGCCAGGCTCCTCCCCTCTGCCCAGCCCCAGGACACAGCGAAAAATGTCGGGGGGGGTCCGGGAGCTTAGTGCCCCGCACCCCGGAATGCGGCAACGCAAGAACAGCATCTCAGAAATCAGTGACAATGAGGACGAGCTACTGGAGTATCACCGAAGGCAACGGGAGGAGAGGCTCCGAGAGCAAGAGATGGAGCGACTGGTGAGTGAAATGCAGCTTAGTGGTCCTTATACCTGTAGCAATGAAAAATGAAAGGATGTATGCACTTATGGCACAGGGAAGCACAGAGATTCACACACCTGTAACAGGGAAAAACACAGGGATTCAAACGCCTGTAACAGTGAAGCACGGGGATTTAGACACCTGTAACAGGGAGAAACACAGGGATTCACATGCCTGTAACAGAGGAAACACAGGGATTCACACACCTGTAACAGGGAGAAACACAGGGATTCACACGCTTGTGATGGAGAGAAACACAGGGATTCACACACCTTTAACAGAGAGAAACACAGGAATTCACACAACTGTAACAGAGGAAACACAGGGATTCACACACCTGTAACAGGGAGAAACACTTGAATTCACATGCCTGTAACAGAGAGAAACACAGGAATTCACACAACTGTAACAGAGGAAACACAGGGATTCACACACCAGCAACAGAGAGAAACACAGGGATTCACACACCTGCAACAGAGAAAAATATAGGGATTCACACACCTGTAACTGAAAGAGAAACACGGATTCACACGCCTGTAACGGAGAGAAACACTTGAATTCACATGCCTGTAACAGAGAGAAACACCTGGATACACACACCTGTTACAGAGAGAAACACAGGGATTCACATGCCTGTAACAGAGAAAATCAGGGATTCACACACCTGTTACACAGAGAAATGCAAGGATCTGCATGCTTGTAACATGAAGAAACACAGGGATACACAAACTTGTTACACGGAGAAATGCAAGGATCTCCACACTTGTAACACAGAGAAAAACAGGGATCCATGTTCTTGTGACACAGATGAACACAGAGATTTTCACACCTTTAACACAGAGAAACACAGGGATCTATACACCTGTAATACTAAGAAACACAGCGATACTTGCACCTGTAAAATCTGTGTTTCTTTCGCACAGAGCACCACCAAAGATCATCTAACTAAAATTGACTCCATACTATAGGAGTCGGTCAGATGCAAGTCCAGTTCATCAAGTTTGGCTATAGATTTCCAGGACAAACAGTTTTAAAAGCTTTTAGACTGTTATTATATCGGGATATTATGTTTTTGGTCCGACTGCCACTGCCGCCGCGTTAACGCGATAACTTCAGTAATATTTCAATTAGCAATGTCATATTTTGCATATAAGTAAGTATCATAAAGAGGTAGAACTGATTCGAATTTGATTCGACATGAAACTATGTGACACTGCAAGGTCATGACCTCACATCGTGTCACATGATGACATCATACCTGTATGGTTCAATATTTTGCCACCAGGTGGAGCTTTGTGATGAAAAATGACCATTTTGGCCATATCTTCAGAACCAATTGTCCGATTGACCTGAAATTAAGTTCAAATGAAAGGTCATGACCTGAGGGACTTTATATTATATTGGGTCTATTCGAGGATTGGGGAATTGGAGGATTGGGGGCGTTTGGGGATATACACCAAGCCGTCTCCTCCAACGGCATAAGCCTAGTTCTGTTATGGTTTTAGTGTGTGAGTGCATGTGTGTGGTGAAGAGTCCTGGAAGTATGAGACAAGTATTCTGCTAAAATATTTTTTGAACTGTGCGCCACCACTGATGGTATTCTTCATGTTCAAATGACGCTAGGTTCCCATGGCAACCCGTACTGCAGCCTCTGTTACTTGGGAGGGTGTGGGAGATTTTAACTTGATTCCCTGTGGTCCAAACCATAGCCCGTGCACAGCGCTCATATCTCTTTTTAATTTCCTTGTTATCAGACATGGTGGTATGTCCCTGGCTATGAGGATCGGGGTGTATTCTCTGCTCTGCAGATGCACTCTGATACTCCCAGCGGCACTGCTGTTTACATTGCGCTTTATCTTCTCAGAGTTTGATGCTGAAGCCAATGCTTGCAATTCGCCTTCTGTGCTTGTCACAACAGGATGTTTATCTGGCCTCTCAGATCAATTGGAAAAGCTTTTAAACTGACTAAAACTTGAAAAAAAATTATGGCAGATCTGCTGCTAGTCTTCAAATGTTTAGTATCTAATACTTTATTGTATTCAGTACTTTCCCACTATGAAAAGAAAACTTCTCAGTATGGGCTCGTGTAGAGCAATAACGTCACTCCACCTTGAACTTCTCGAATGATTAGAGTAAAAGAGTAAGAGCCAGATTTATATTCCCAGTCATATGGTTTCAAATTGCTTGAAAAATGAAGTAAAGGTGCAGTGGAGATAACTGGCAAAATTACTAAGGAGGGCAGCAATATCAGTCTTGGCAGCCTCCTTGGAGATTTGATTATGGACTATGCTACATTAGGGCTGCAACTTTTTTTTTTTTTTACTTTGTTGTACAGGTGTCAGCTACCAGTTTTAAAGCGTTAGTAGTTCCCAGAAGAATGTGAGGAACTTGAACAATGAAGTAATTTTGGAAGATACTTTAGGGCCTACTCTGAAACTTTATTGAATGATTTGCAATGCAATACTGGTGCTTTTTTCCCCTCTTTGATAACTTAATTAAGACGGGCAATTGATCATTTCCCCTAAGACTCTAATTGAATATTGTGTTTATATAAAATGATGCAAGTCTGTGTTGTGATTAGCATTATTTTGCTGTCCGTGATGATGAAAATAGGGATATTTGACCACCTGGTTGTTTACCATGCTTTAGAATTGAGAATGGGAATGTGTGTTTGTTAGTAAGGCTAAGAAATGCACATGTGCGTTTGTGGTGGTAGATGTATTAACCAATTATGTGGCGTTATTTAATTTATAAGGATCTGATGGTCAGAAACACGAAAGCTTTGTAGATCCATTTCAGACTCCTGTTGGCATATTTTGGTTTTACAGTAGCATTTCAACAGTTTTTAAGGTTTTTAAGGCCCAGAATCTGCAAATCCTCAGTGCTTTACTTATTCAGGGTTTGTTTTGAAGGCTTTAACCGCTGAGCTGCAGTTTGTTTTGAAATATAGGCTGTGACTGACAGCTTAGTGAATGTCTCTAAAGCACAGAGCAGTATCACCCCGGGGTCTTTTTTTTGTGGGGTGGGTGTATTGTGACAGTGCTATTTCAGGAGCGAGGCCCCTTGGGGCCAGCTGCATGGCTGCCTCTGAGCTGAGGATTTGAACACCCAGCACCACAACTCTGTTCCCTGGCACTAAGCCCTTTTCTACCAACTGTATCGTTCAACCCTGTCTTATGTGTACAGTCAGGTCAATGCATTTTGGGCTTGTTAAATTTAGCTGGCAGCTGTAGCATATTGGAGATGAAATCAATTAATGAAAATGATTTTCAGCCTGAATTACAGGATATATGTGTCTGAACTGACTGAGCAATGGAGGACTAGGAACCCTAGGTCCCCTCTTTTTGAGTGACTAAAAGTAATAGGGGAAGTGACTGATCAGCTGTTCCATGGCCAGGTGCTACTTCCTCATTATTTCACTTGCAATTATGTAGATAAAAGGTGTAGGATCCCAATTTGATGATCTTGGATCCATTCTGGTAATTTCGGAATGGGAAGCGATAGTGCAACTGTGGAGCTGTTGTCAAAAAGGGTGGACTTAAAATATACCTAATGTACCCATTGTGATTCAAACATCTTTATTGTAGACCAGCGGGCTAAGACCGAACTGGGCTAAGATGATAAATGTACTGTTGGGGATGGACAAAGTTGCCAATAATGTTATTGTCACATTTTTTTCCATTTACAAAGGCACAAAATTAGAGCCCTTAGAGATAGTTTAAAGCTTGACATTTTAATTTGCAACCAGTTGTTGTTGTCCTGCAATGTGAGGTCTAAAGTCCCTGTCACTGCCAGTGAAGCAAGCCATTACTAGGCAGAAAATGAGAGCAAAACCGTTAGGGAAAAGGCAAAAACATTAGATTTTGTGATGGGCGGTGATCGGACGCCAGGTGCCGCGACTAGAGAGAGAAAACAAAGAGCAGCTCAGCTAAGAGACAAACACAAAAGACGGACACACCTCCGGTAAAAGCTCGCGCCTCCAAGGACGAATAAAAGTCCGCAACACAGAAGCTGTGCGAGAGAGAATAAACAACAAGAGCGAAGAGAGAAAATTTCTAAAAGAAGCAATTCCTGACAATAAATGGAATATAACAAACCACTAGGAAATCTGACCAGAGATTTTCTCGGGCCGAAGTGCTAGAAACAAACAGACACTCTAGCGATAGGCGCGGCGAACCCCTGGTCATATATATAGAGTCCGGAAAACTCCGCTCCTGCTCAATCAGCCAGATTGGCCAGGAATTCGATGGAAAAGAAATCCGATATCGTTTCGGACAATCGAACAAAGAAAGGTCCAACATATGCACGCCTAAATCATGACAGGTATGGCCAAATCAATGATTTGGCGCATTGTGAAGGAAAGAAACACTAGTGAGCCCAGGAACACCAAAAGGCCCTGAAGATCACTGATCACAACATTGATTTTTGGCATTATATTTACTTCCCTGATAAAGAAAAAAAACACTTCACTGCAGTTGGTTGGATAAAGGACTGTCT
This sequence comes from Gymnothorax reevesii, assembly GCA_029721435.1. Lineage (NCBI taxonomy): Eukaryota > Metazoa > Chordata > Actinopteri > Anguilliformes > Muraenidae > Gymnothorax > Gymnothorax reevesii. The sequence continues at coordinate 130,404,873 of CM056574.1, forward strand.
TGTTAATGTCAACAATCAAGAGAGGGCTTTACCAGAGTAAATGCAGGGAGCAAATTATGTAATCAAGATATAAACCACTGGTAGGTCTCAAAAACAGGGAGTTTGAATCCTTGTGACAAACGTGGACCTCATACTCAGTAAGTGTTTAAAATCCAATTTGTAGGAATACAAAGAAAAAAAGCAGAAAATGTGTGATGGTCTGCACTGTGACCCATACTAAATTTAGGGTTAGATGTTAAAGAAAAAATCAGGCATTGCAATTTTTTTATGACTGAATACCGCAATATCAATAGTGTGGCAATATTGTAAGGGTAACTGTTAATGCTGTCACAAAATATCTATCTACACAATGCAATTTTTGATAAACAGCCACTAGTAATGTATATATGATGACCAGTTAGGTGCAGGCAACAGCTAGGACAGCCCGATAAGTGCAGAAAACTGAATCTCAATACTGTAATGCAGCTCTTAAAGCCAGAAAAGACAACTCTTCTTTCACATCACAATATCATGATATCCAGAATCCCAGACGATCTATTGTTTTATATCATGGTATCAACATAATATTGACATTTTACCCACTCATAACTGGGATCATGTGAAGGCTCTCGCAAAGCCAACATTGCTTGCGAATGCATATCATTTCAGATTTTGTTAGCAAGGCAATGGCAGTAGCTTGCCAGTTAACTTAATGAACGTTCTGTAGTCAGCCCTCTCTCCTGCATCTGGGGGCCATGGCTGCGGTCACAGGGTCAGGGTTGGCACAGTAGGCACTTGCAGCCTGTCCTGAGACAGCACGACTCACCAGAGACAGCGATGAGCTCATGGCTGGACCGGAGATCTTTTGATGACATCAGGGCTTAATTAGCTCAAAGCGCTGACATTTGAAGAACAGATTTCATCTCTGAGATTCTCCCCTCTCCCTCGCCTGGTCATATTTCAGAATTGCAGTCTGCGTTCAGCATTTTAGAGCTGGGCTAGATAATTACAGTGGTTTACTTTATACATGCCAACCAGGCCCACATAATTACACACTGATCTGTTCTATTCTGACTCAGGGAACAAGCTGTGATCTAGCTAAGCAAGTTTTTCTTTTTTCTTTTTTTTTGTGGTGTACTTTGATTATTGGACTTTTTTTGTGATTTTTTAGCATAACATTGACCAAAAGATGTTCAATATTCTATAGTCATAATATAAGGCTATAGTCAGCAGTCACAACATGGGACTTCTCCGGAAAAAACATGGCTGGTCTGTCGGTTCTTTCCTGCACACTCAATATTTTGCTGACCATGTCTGCTTCCTCCCTACCCTTTACTGTTGCTAGATTTTTGAGGTATACGCAAATATAGCATGTTGTTGTGAGAGGTCTTTATAAGGAGAGAGAGAGAGCGAGAGAGAGAGAGGGGGGGGGGATGGCGAGGGAGAGAGGAAGAGACAGATTGAGGAATCTGCAGTTCTTCAGGTCTGTTTCTCTCTATTGACTAGTACACATGAGTCACCAGTAAAGCATACAGACAGTGTATGTAAGATCTCTGCATTTTCATTCTTTTCTTCTTTTTCAATTGATTTCAAAAGATCTTCTTTCAGGATTTCATAGAGTATTTTCAGTCAACACCTCAAGCTAAATGCTCTTCCTTACATGTGTACTGAAATCATGCCTGACATTTGTCAGAAAAATTTAGCAAAATACAGGTTGATCTGCAGTGAGTTGATTTTTATCCCCCCGGCATATTATGTGGAGATATGCAGTCATCAGTATGTCTATCCGTCCATGTGTCCGATCGTCTGGAGTAATTTTGTTTCCGGAGCAAAACTCGAATACCGCTCAATATTTTTTGACGAAACTTGCTGTGCGTGTTATAGAATTTTTATACTGCTTTAGTACATTTCTCAGACCAGACTTGAACTTCTCAAAACTACTTGGTCAATCTTCACTTCATCTCATCACTTATGTATATCATAAAAGCTGTTTCTTATTCTTTTGAGCTATCTGCAAATATTTTGGTACATTCATGCAAATAACTATGTACTATTATCCTAAATCGTCAAATGATTATGTCATGCTGATCAAAACGTTTTGTTCTGTTTTCTTTTGAATAGTTCTAACCCCGGAAACATTTTGGCATTATTTCATCATATGAGTCATTACGCGCCAAAGAATGAACATTTGTGTTTTTTTAATTAAGTTTTCTGTCAGTGCAGAAAAATCGCATTGCAAGCTATTTCTTGCAATATTTCCCATGACTCTGCAAAGTTGAAATTTTAAATGAGCCAAATAGAAAAAGTTGCAGTTTTGTGCATTTTCAATCATTCACATCAGAAACTTAGCCATAGGTTATACCACAAACGCCACTATTGAATTGACAAAATGAATAAGCCATTTGACTGCTTTGTTCATGGACAATGCAATGAGGACTTGTTGTTCTGATGGCACTGGCATGTTCATAGACATAAATATTTACTTTTGAAAGGTAAAAAGAGGATTTTGAGAAAGTTTCAAGCTTAAGTGAGTAATCCGCTAATTGTTTAGAGAAATTCCCGTACTGTTTTGCAAATGTTTCTGATGATTCAGGAAACGTGCCTAAGCAACTGAGAAAAACCGCAATCAGGTACTCTGAGTGCCTTTTGACATTTTGGGATTTCTTAGACTTTTACTTCCTTGTGTTTCCATGGAAACGACTTTAACTTAGACAAAACGAGAGCGGGGACTGTTTCCGGAGCAGAACTGGGCGGGGGGATATGTCATCCTCTGATGACTTGTATTCATAAGTTAGTCATTTCCTGCCGTTCTTTATTTACTAAACCGCTGGTCTGAACTTGTTTTTAATATAATTTCTCCACTAGAGGGTGCTCTTAGCCTCTGTTTAGTATGGACGTGTGGCACTAGTAGGTGGGTTTTGAGGCAATGAATTTATTTACTGATTTTTATATATATATATATAGGTTTTATATAAAAAAACAAGTGTACACTTTGAAAAACGTCTCCAAAATTGATATAATATATCGTTTTCAAAAAATATATTATGATGTATTGATGGACCATGCCCTCGTGTCCTATTGACACGCCTGCTGTTCCGCATGAGTGAGCACAGATTGTTTATTTTCACCCAATGTAAACTGGCTTGCGCACAGAAATGAGAATGTTAAAAAGGAAACAAACAAAATGGTTAGCAAGTTTAGACATTTAATTTTTTCCTCACAAATTTTCATGAAAATTGGATTAACCCTTTGTCCACTATATGTGGTTGCATATTAAACAGTAGGGGAGACTGGGGCTTGTTGTCACATGGGTAAGTTGTCACATTACAATTATCTTCTCCACTAGAAGGCACAACTAAAAAGTGGAATACTAGTTTTCTTCCTTTACATGGTCAGGTCTCATGTCCTGTGTGAGAAGAGAACAACACATTGTAAGTTGAGATGAGCACCAATTAACCTTTTTCCACTACCCAAAGTAAAAAATATTAACTTAAAATAAGCTTCTTTCAGATAAAAATCCTAGCAGTGATACTCGTGCACTTGTTGGAGAAGCTATGAAGGCATCCTGTCATACCTCAGTCATTGTTCAGTTTTAAGCTTACTTTAAGCTAGAGCTATCATCAGCAAATATGGTAGTTTGGGGCAACTTGTCTCAGTCATTTGGGGGTTAGTCGCCACAGGTGAAGAAAACAAGTTAACCAGCAGAGAAAGAAGAGAAAAACTGCTATTCTCACTGACACACCTGTGTAGGAGGCACTTGAAGCTGAAAGGCAGGCACAAGGGGGAAAAAAAGGCTATTCAAAAGGAAAGGCAAGGCGGGGCGCCCCGGTGGCTCATCGGTCTTAGCGCGCATACCATTAAGGCTGTGTCCTTCCCGCAGTGACCTGGGTTTGATTCCAGCTCAGGTCATTTACTGCATGTCTTCCCCCATTCTTCTCCCCAACCTTCCTATCTCTCTACACTGTATAACTATCAAATAAAAGAAAAATTCCCCCCAAAAAAAAATCTTAAAAAAAAAAAAAAAAAAAAGAAAGGCAATGCAACCAAATCCAAAATACCAAAGAAGCAAAGCACTGCGAAGAAACCGAGGGCAGGTACAAAAAGAAAAACTCCAGATGACTCCTCATCGGAAGAAGATGAGTCCCTGTGCCTGGTCTCTGTAGAGCCATTTGGGAACAGCCGCCCAGGAGAAACCTGGACGCAGTGCATAGTATGCAAAGGATGGGCCCATGAAGAATGCACCCCTGGCAAATCAATGTACTTATGCCAGAACTGCGACTCAGATGAGGAGTCTGACTAGTGAGGTCAAGTTTTGTTTCAGATTTTCTGACTGGATGTTCCAGGACTGATTAGTGAGGTCAGGTTTTGTTTGTGTTTTTTAATAGATTTTCCAGGACTAGTTTAAGTTTCATAAGTTTCACAATGCAAGTTGCATAATATTTAAAGTTAAGATTTATTCACTTTCAAGGAAAAAAAAATAACAACAATAATTTTGTCCTTGTTCTATTAGTTGCAAAATTCAGTGTGACATCTTACCTCATATAGTGTGACAACTTACATGTTGGTGGGGCAACTTGTCACATGTTGACAATCTCTATTTGATTGCTTATAATTCTGCACTGACACAAGATATGAAAATGACATGAATATAAAATATATACTTGAGACTTTGGTCTTTCATCTGGTACACAGTTTTTTATATATGATGTATCGATTCCAAGAAATATATAAGAGTGTAAAAAGTATGACAACAAGCCCCGGTCTCCCCTATATCATAGTTTGTTAGATGCAATATTGGGAAAAAAAAAAAAAACATTTCTTGGATGGAAATCTCTTCACAACTCATTTGTGCAGTGTTTCTAACACACAAATTCAGGATTGTATTTTTTGGTGCAGGATTTTAAATTATATAAAATGTGAATTGAATTGTATGTATCCACGTTGGCAGGATGGGAGTAGTTGTGTGTTTGTGCTTTGTTTGTTTGTTCTTTGTGAGAAATGTTCTGTTTGGGAAAACAAATACTGCTCTCCTTGCCCACTGTCTGTTGTGGCCCCACCCTCTTTGTGTGAAGATCCTCCTCCCGCTGCCAGTCACAGGTCTTTCGTGGGCGTGAGGAGCTGAAGACAGGGAGGACAACTGAGTGAGTGAGAGGGACTGAGACAGGCAAACCGGCAGATAGAGTCATAAAGTAAGAGACTCACTCACAGTCTTGCGGAGGAGAGGAGCCATAGCGGAGCCACAGTGGAAGCCGTAGTGCTGTGGGATAGAAATGGACCGCGGTCAGTTGCGTAGGTCCGGTTCATTGGCGTACAGACAGGAGAAAGACCAGGCCCTTACATGCGTTCTGACCCTGCTCGGGGATCCCGCTTTCCTAAGCAAAGTTGGAGCGCTGAGGAAGGTAACCGCAAATGGCTGTGATAACACAGCCAATCAGTCTCAACTCAGCCATTATTTATACCCTATCTGCCCTCTGGAATGTGCTTGTGTCCGACTGTCCCTGTATGAGCCTGCAGGGCTGTGTGACTGGGCTTACTGACGCCAGGGTGGGCATGGGAGATTGCGGTTTCTTCCTTTGCTGATTGATTTGTTCATAAGGGCATCATTGGACGGTTTTGTGCATGCGCACAGGCTACATTAAGGCGATGTGTGTGCTTATAAGCTTGTTGATTTGAATGTAATCTTTCAGGTTGTGAACATTAGTGCTGTAATTTATGTGAACAGACAAATAGAATGTATATTTAATTGTGTTGAAGAGGTTTCAAGTGTTAATCATTAAAAATTAATGCCACTGACAACCCTTAGGCAAGGACTCAAGCACAATAGGCTTAACAGTGAATTTTTAGCATTTCCTGCATGTGGAAAAAGCTCCTGGAAGCCATCCTCTAATTAGCTCTCACCTGGGGGTGTAAATGCTGTATTCTGGTAACCATGTATGCAGAGATAAGATCTCAGTATTAAATTTATGATGGCATCATTGGAATAAGAGGAAAATTATTATATTGTCTCTGGTTTTCATGTAAACATGACCACTGGCTGCATGTCTCCGCAAAGGTTAATGCCGTAGTACTGTTTTAGGAAAACAACTGATGATTCCAATTTGATTTCACTTAAAGGACCTCACTCCTCAGAACGTTATGAAGTCCATTTCGTTGTTGGTGTGTTGTGCTTAATTTGCTGTGCTTGTATTGGAAATTGAGTGTTCTTTATGCTTTTGTCTATTTATGAAATTTCAAGGTCCACTTGTTCAGGAGGTATGATTGTTCTTTCTAGTTTGATATATAAATCTCCTCTGGAGAACACTTCCTGATACCTTTCTTCAAGGCTCCTCCCACTCGGTTGATCCCACAGTTAAGGGAAGTGATTTTGATAACAGACTATAACAATGGAAAATTTATTAAAAATGACTGTGTATTTGTTAATGTGTAGACAGCACAGGTTAACCACAGTCATATATTATAGCATTGCTTTGTGTTTGTCTCCTCACGTGTGCATGGTTGTACAATTATTGTTACTGTATGTGGAGTCAGGATTTTCTCACTAAAATTTGCAGTTATAGTCCTCCTACATGTCCTTCTGTGTGCTGCTCTGAATAGCACAGCACAGTCTTCACGACATGAAAATATCTCTGTTTACAGACTTGGTCTCCTCAGTGCTCTGTATGCACAAAGAATTGCCCGACATAATTGTACCTCCCCCATGTTTTAAAGTAATACTGTTCTGGTGGCTGAGGGACAAACTGAAAAGTCACTGAGATGCACTACAACATGGGATGGATGGGTTTTGCTGCAACACAGGTCCAGATGTGGCGCTGTTTCACCTGTTGGTCTGACTGTCAAAATTTGTGGCAGCAAAACGCGCGCACACACACACACACACACACACACACACACATATATTCACTTATTTTGAGGAAAACAAAACGGGAACAATTTTTTCTTCCAGCATAAATTGATGAATAATTTCATGAACCTATGAGCATGTTGTTTGTGTCTACAACCTTATATTGAGTGCTCAGGCTCTGTGAGATCACATTCAATGGAGGCACTGTGTTAGTGTTTGATCCTTAAAATCAGTATGCGTGCACGGTATTGAGTGTGGTGCTGCCTGTGAAAGTTGAGGCAGGTATAATCTGTCAGAATGCTTCCTCTCTCAGTCAGGCGAGGAGCGGTGACGGGACGCAGAGGTAGGGACAGGAATATAATGCAAGCGCTCAGCTGCTTTTCCGAGTCACAAATAACCTCGTCACTCAACTCCGGTCGGGCCCCACTGTCGCTGTGTGCAGCAAGTTCGGGGGAGGTTACAGTAGAGCTGGAATCTCAGACTCATATCCCTTGTCTGCTGGTTTTGATGTGTGCTTGCACTGTAATGTCTAAGTTTAGTCATTTATTAGCCAAACATTGTCGTTTACCGTGTTTTCAGGGGTTACTGTGTATGCAGACTGAGCAGAACTTGGAAAGTAGAGATGGAGTCCATCCATGGTTGAGGGACGCTTCGGTCACACTTAAGATGAAGTGTTGCTCATAAAGACTCTATAAAGCATGTATCATGCCTTCATGAATGAGACATAATGTCTTCATAAATCATACTTGAGCAATTGTCATGCTTTGTAGAATAACACATCCTTATTCAGCATGTGATACCAGATGTGACAATGACAATGTCACGTAGCTGACAATCTCACCTTTTATAGCATTTAGCCACCAGCTAAGTGACATTGTCACATTGTTACAGTGCCATGAAAAAGTATTTGCCCCCTTCCTGCTTTCTTATTTTTTTGCATATTCGAGGCACTTAAATGTTTCAGATCATCAAACAAATTTTTATATTGGACAAAGACAACCTGAGTAAATTAAAAATGCAGTTTTTAAATGATGATTTCATTTATTAAGGGAAAAAAGCTATCCAAACCTACCTGGCCCGATGTGAAAAAGTAATTGCCCCCACATCCTAATAACAGGTTGTGCCACCCTTTGCGACAACAGCTGCAATCAAGCGTTTGCGATAACTTGTTGTGAGTCTTTCACATTGCCGTAGAATAATTTTAGCCCACTCTTCTTTGCAGAATGTTTTAATTCAATCACATTGGAGGGTTTTTGAGCATGAATGGCCTGTTTAAGGTCATGCCACAACATCTCAAGCAGATTTTAGTCCGGACTTTGACTAGGCCTCCCCAAAATCTTAATTTTGTTTTTATTAAGCCATTTAGAGGTGGACTTACTGGTGTGTTTCGGATCATTGTCCTGCTGCATAACCCAAGTGCGCTTGAGCTTGAGGTCACAAACTGATGGTTGGACATTCTCCTTCAGAATTTTCTGGTAGAGAGCAGAATTCATTGTTCCATCAATTACGACAAATCGTCCAGGTCCTGAAGCAGCAAAGCTGCCCCAAACCATCACACTACCACCATGTTTGACTTTTGGTTTGATGTTCTTTTTATGAAATGCTGTGTTAGTTTTACGCCTGATGTAACAGGATGCACACCTTCCAGAAAGTTCAACTTTTGTTTCCGCAGTCCACAGAATATTTTCCCAAAAGTCTTGTAAATCATCAAGATGTATTTTGGCAAATGTGAGACGAACCTTTTTGTTCACTTTGATCAGCAGTAGTTTTCGCCTTGGAACTCTCCCATGGATGCCATTTTTGCCCTGTCTCTCCCTTATTGTTGAATCATGAACACTGACTTTAACTGAGGCAAGTGAGACCTGCAGTTCTTTAGATGTTGTTCCAGGTTCTTTTGTGACCTCCTGGATGAGTCGTCTTTTGGAGTAATTTTGGGAGGCTGGCCACTCCTGGGAAGGTTCACCACTGTTTTCTCCATTTACGGGTAATGGCTCTCACCGTGATTCGCTGGAGTCCCAAAGCATTAGAAATGGCTTTGCAACCCTTTCCAGACTGATATAGGTCAATTTCTTTGAATTATTTTAGTTCACGGCATGACTTGTTGCTTCTTGAGATCTTTTAGCCTACTTCACTTTGTCAGACAGGTTTGATTAAAGGGATTTCTTGATTCAACAGGTCTGGCAGTAGTCAGGCCTGGGTGTGGCTAGCGGAATTGGACTCAAAAAATGTGGTTAATCACAGTTAATTCATGATATAAGAAGGGCGGGGGGGGGGGGGCATTTACTTTTTCACATAGGGCCAGGTTGGTTTGGATAGCTTTTTCCCCTTGATAAATGAAATCATCATTTTAAAGCTGCATTTAGTATTTACTCAGATTATCTTTGTCTAATATTAAAATTTGTTTGATGATCTGAAACATTTAAGTGTGAAAAGTATGTAAAAAAATAAGAAATCAGGAAGGGGGCAAATACTTTTTCACAGTACTGTATATCACATCTGGCATCCCATGCTGAATTAAGATCTGTTGTTTCAACCTTCACAAAGCATGATATTTGCTTATGTATGATTTACGAAGACATGTCTCATTTATGAAGGCACTATATATGCTGTATGAAGCCTATATGAGCAACACTTCATCTAAAGTGTGACTGAAGCATCCCTCAACCACAGAAAGAGACAACTTCTATAGAGATAAGTGTAAGAACGGGAGAGAGAAAGAAAAGCCAAACAGCGGGGAGTGTATTAACTCTCATAACACACACTATCAAAGCAAGGAACTGCTGTACCTCTTACTATGCGTGAAGGACTTGTGGTATTTTCAGTGCAATCCAGTATCAGTACTTATAGACAGTATGCTCAGTTCAAAAAATATGCAGGTGAAGCACCCATACATTAAAGCTGACAATAACTGCATTGTTTTCAACAGAATACAAACTGCAGGGGCAGAAAGTAAGAAATTATAGCTCTGTCCAAATACTTATGGATTGCAATGACTGTCCTGAAAAAAAGAATATCACTTCAGAGTTTCCTTTTGTGTCTTCTCTATTTTTAATGAAAACAAGTGATATTCTTGAGAGTACCTCACACGGACATGCACACTGGAAATTCATGTGTTGAACTGTATAAAAGCATACAGTTTGTTTATAGTTTTCATGGGAGTTCTGCATTTGTCCGTCTTTAGTCCAAGAGGAGGCTGAGAGGGACAGCAAACAGGTGGTGTTTGAGCGAGACAGACATGAGACGAACCCCCAAAGGGGTGGGAAAGAGAGAAAGAAAGAGTGAGGGACATTCTGATCATTCCTTACTGTGGAATGTGCAGCCCCGGGTGGGGGAGGGGCTTGTATTGCATCCCTTTGATCTGCGATTGACAGCGCCCTCTCTCTCTCGCTCCAGTCGGAATGTGTGCAATAAAAGAGCGGAAATTAGTGCCCACTGCCCAGGTTTCAACAGCCTGCTTAAGTATCACTGCAGCCTTGTTACTGGATATTATTGAATGATATAGTCCTTACCAAAGCCTCATATTATTGTATGACTGCAGTCCACGCAATGCTCTCATACCTCCACTTTGCCATGTACATTCTATTGAATAACTCTCCATAACAAATTATTGTGGAAATTCTGTGTGCACCTGCATCCTTGCATGTATGTTCACACACACACACACACACACACACGTACACTCATCACACATACACAGGCGTGCTTGCGCGCAAACGCACTCAGAAACACACTCAGAAACATGCACATGCGTGGAAACACACACTGACACACCCATACACTCACCCATACACAGGCACACACAAGGACACACCCACACACACAAAAACACAAACACATAGACACACCCATACACAGACACACACCCACACACTCACACAGACACAAGCACACAGACAAACTCACACACACACACACACACACACACACACACACACGCTCACAAACACACACACACACACATACACACACACATAGACACAGGGCATTGAATGAGAATTTGAATTCCATAGTTTTTTTTCCTGTATTTCCCATGAAAGTACTGTCAGTCTCCTTGCACAAGAGTTTTGACTCCAGTCTTGAGCAGTTCTGTATTGTGCAGACACACAGTGTCAGAGCACTGTATCTGGTAGTGGGGCTCACTGTCCTGACGGTGCCGCTGTGCTCTGGTTAGCAGTGACTCCTCAGTGGGAGGTCTGTCTGTAGGTGCCAGCCCTGCGGTGATCAGCAGCTGCCTGCAATGATCACTTTAACTGGGGTCAGAGGCCTCACTGCTGTGCTGCTTTATTGGAAATGGCAGCTAATTTTGCTTTACGTTGAATAATCTGTGAAGCCCTGAGTGCAGAAAGCTCAGCAGGGAAGATTTAGGAGCCATTTTGTTGATTTTAGGTGCAAGCTTGTATGCGTGTTTGTGAGTTTTTGTGTGTGTGGGTGTGTGTGCGTGTGAGCGTTCAAGTGCGTGTATGTGTTTGTATGTGCGCGTGCATACATGTATGTGTTTGTGTGTGTATGTGTGTGTGTCTTTTTATGTGTGTGTGTTTGTGTACATGAGTGTGTAAGTGTGTGTGTGTGTGCGCGTCCTTACGTGTGTGTGTGCGCGTGTGTGTGTGTGTGTATATAGGCGAGAGTGTGTGTGTGTGTGCACATATACGTGGTGTCAGTGTACATGAGTGTGTGTGTGTTTGTGTGTGTGTGTGCGCGCGTGTCCCTCTGTGCCTATGACACATTTGTTCACCCCAATATAGCTGCAGGGTAAGAGAGGATTCAGTGGTGTATATTGGTGGTGTCGTACCTTATGCAAGCCTTTGCAATCCCACAGTGGTCTCACATGCTTCTCCTCCCCTCACTGAAGCCCCTTAATTTCACTCCCCGTGTTCCCAGGAGCGACAGAGACTGGAGACCATCCTGAACCTGTGTGCGGAGTACAACAAGGGCGACACCCCAGGGGCTGACGCTGGGAGGTTGGGGTTCCCCGGAGCGGTCTCCACGGGCGACGAGAGTGGCAGGAGGGCGCCGGCGGATGCGGTGGGTGGGACGTTGCGCGCCCCCCAGAAACAGAGGGAGAGCGATGAGGAGAACCTGAAGGAGGAGTGCAGCAGCACAGAGAGCACACAGCAGGAGGTAAGGCCATTGCCCAAACTGCTCTGTACCACATTTTACTGCACTGTGTACAATATACCACACCTTACTCTATCATAATAACACTGCATCACACCATATTCCATCCTGCTCTATACCACACTATACAACACCATACCACACCGTACTACTCCATATAACACAACACGACACCATATATCACTATACCACTCCATACTACTCCATATATCACTATACCACTCCATACTACTCCACATATCACTATACCACACCATGAAACAGTATACCCCACCATACTACTCCATATAACACAACACCACACCAGATATCACTACATCACACCACGAAACACTATACTACACCGTACTATTCTATATACCCCTACACCACACGAGATATCACTATACCACGCTATGAAACACTATACCACACCGTACTACTGCATATTACACAACACCACACCATATATCACTATACCACACCATGAAACACTATACCACACTGTACTACTCCATATTACACAACACCACACCATATATCACTGTACCACACCATGAAACACTATACCACACCATAATACTCCATATAACACTACACCACACCATATATCACTATACCACACCATGAAACACTATACCACACCATACTACTCCATATAACAGTTCACCACACCATATATCACTATATCACACCATGAAACACTATACCACATGATACTACACCATATAACACTATGCCAGTCTATCCTGCTCTATACCACACTATACAACGCTATACCACCTCATACTACTCGAGATAACCCTACACCACACCATACATCATTAAACCACAACATAAAACTCTATATAACATCGGTCTACACCATATAACACTACACCACACCATAAAACCCCAAACTATACCATACAACACTATACCGCCCTATACCACACCACACCATATTCTACATCAGTATACCATACTGTACAACTCTATACCACTCCAAACCACTCTATACAACCCCATTTCACACCACACAATACTATACCACATTATGCAATACCATACCACACCATACGACACTGTGCCACACCAAACCACAACATGCAACACCATTCCACACCATATAACACTGCACCACCCTATAAAATGCCATACTACACTATACAACACCATGCCACATTATACCACACTACACAAAACTACATTATACCAGACCGTACCATACTATACAATACAAAATCATAGAAGACCACACCACACTATATGTTAAACCATGCTATACAACATCATATCATACCTTACCTTACAACACCTTTCAACTCCAAATCACTCCATACAACACTACACAACACCACAACACACCAAACCATGCAACACTGTACAACACCAAAGTGCACCATACATCGCTATACCACACCAAACCACATCAAACCACTGCAGCCTGCAAGCTGACACACCCAACCGTGGAATAAAATAAAGATGGGATGTGTTTGTGGAATGGCTGTCTTTTCTTTTGGAGATAAGAAGTGTTTTATTCCATCTACAAAAATTTTTCTGAAAATGTGTGCGAGTTTTCATTTAATTTCAAATACTTGCATGTCAAGGAACCCTGAAGATGTTTGGCAGCCGTTTGCTTTTATTAATTAATCAAGATTAAATAACATGTATCATTTTCGTATTTGAAATTCTGCCAGATTGCAGATACTACATTTGCATAAAAAGACATGTACGAGAAAGCCCTGTCATTTTTTAAGCCAGCTGGCATGTGTTCATTTGAAGTGCCAAGCTGACTGCAATGAGACTGAAGCTTATTTAGGGAAGCTGTAGTTTCTGACTGTTGTTAACAGCCCAAGAATATTGAGACTTTTGTGGCAACTCGTTTTGGTACCAATTCACCCTCTAGTGACAAAATAAAAACACCTCTATTGCTTCGGGATGCTTTTTAATGTACAAATGGTTGACCAACTTACAACCAGACATACATGTCTTTAACTCTCCCGTATCCTCTTGGGTCTTATCTGGGACCTCAGCTGTCACCTCTCTCACATAACAAAAAAATCTGCTCACTCCAGCTCGCATTTTTATCAGGTTGAAGGTGCAGTACCGGCACTTATCAATAGTCTAAGCTGGTCTTCAGCTGGTCATGGCTTGCAAAAGCTGGTGAAGATGGTTGTGTTGGCAGCTGGCCAAGGCCGCTGATGGACTAGCTGACCATAGAATTTCAGGATAGGGAACCAACGCGGGGCTGGTTTAATATGAAATTGTCAGTGGGGCGTCTTGCCTATCCTCTCTTCAGCTCTCTGGATCACACATTCATCCCCTCTCACCTCACCCATTTAGATCTGAAGTCTCTAATCTACATAAACAGGATGAAGATACCAGCAGCAGCAGAAGACAAGAGCTGGTCTACCTGGAAGAGGAGAGAGTCAGAGTTCTGACCCGCGTCGATGAGCTGAAGACTCGCATCACCGAACTGGAGCAGCAGCTGCAGGAGTCGAAGCAGGAGGTGCGAACTTTGGAATGAATGATCTGGCATCAGCATGTTCAGTCCATGCTCAGCCATGATCATAACCGCAGCTGCAGATTGTGGACTTTAAAGAGATAGTCAGCTGATATATTTAACATTAGAGGTTCTCTTGCTTTCCTGAGAAGCTGTGATACTGTAATTCAATACCTCCAGTATTCACAGAAGGGCTTGACTAATGGGAATACTGGGGCAGGGGATTGTCTGTGCTTTTTATCCAATTTCAGAATCTTTAAAGAAGCACAAGAATCTTATTGCATTCCTGGTTCTGGTGAGCTGTACCTGTTTTTCAGGCATCTCATGTTGATCACTTTGCTAACCCTAGAGCCAGCACTGCAAAAAGTGATTTTCAAGAAAGGGAAATTTACTTATTTTAAGACTAAAAACACTTATTTCTATCACCATTGTCCTAGTAAGACAAGAAATTTTTCCTTGATAAGAGGTTATTTTGGCTATCTTGCCAATGGGGTAAGTAAATTTCCCTTGACAAGTGAAATTTACTTACCCCATTGGCAAGGTAGTCAAAATTACCTAAAATCAAGGACAAATTTCTTGTCTTACTAGGAAAATGGTGATAGAAATAAATGTTTTTAGTCTTTAAATAAGTACATTTCCCTTTTTCGAAAATCACTTTTTGCAGTGAAGTTTTGTGTTCAGAGAAACTCCAAAATTTCTGGAGCTAGCTAATTCCATGTGCACACACTGTTATGTGAGCAGAGGAGAGAAGTGAACCACAAGACGTCTACAACGGAGGCTAACCAACACCAAAATGCTGAAATTGTTCAAAAGGTGAAATTTCTCCAGGTGTTGAAGTTCTCCCGAACACAAGTTCTTTAGCTGCTCTTGTTTAGCGCTTTGGTTGGTTAGACGGTTGACGTGGAGCCAGTCACTGTCATTATACAGTAGCTTGATTTCCTTTATGGTATCATGCAGTCGGCTTTTTATTCTTGATAACTTTTCTGATAAATGGTAGCATTCTGTACGGCACACTAATAGTTTGCTTGAGGAATATGCAGCAGTATTTACAGAACGAACACTACTTCTAACTGAAGGAACATCAAGTTGGCTTTTCCATATACATGTATTTTCCCTGTCTTCGATCCGATTCTTATTTTACATCAAAACAAATGTCATTATCAACAAATTTTTTAGGCGTTTCTTTACCCGAGTTTTTTGTTATTAATATTTGACAGGAGAAACACAAAAGGTTAATCATAAAACAAGCATTCTGAATGGCTTATTTCGCATAATGCCATTACGTCACAGAACAAAAAACCTTGCTTGAGTGCGCAGATGTTGGTGCGTGAGCAAAGCGATTCACATAAGACATCTGCAACGGAGGCTAGGAGATCTGCAGTTTCTGCTGGTTTTTGTTGTGATTATGCACTTAGATATTCAGGTAAAGTGCTTGCTGAAATTACTGGAGAAACAAAAACAAACAAAAACCTGTGGACAAAGTTGATGACTACACAAATGGAAGTACTTTGGCACCTGCGCTCGAGCACATATGCAACACCCATTTATTTGGACACTAAGCATTTGACTTTATTTTGATCAAGGAAATTCTTTGGTAGTTGCACAATCATGTAAGCACGTTAGTCATATTGAAATTTGTTGAATTTGAATTCCAATCAGGAGAAACCAGTCAATGCTTTTGATGGTCAATTAAACAAACATAAATAATCCACTCGGGGTTGACAGGTGATAATGGGAACCATCCCATGATTGGACAGCATCTTACCCTCCCATTTTTCATCCTCTGAATGTTGAATGACGACCTTATGCTGTTGGCGGTGGTCAAAAGAGCATATCAGCATCTGGCCGGCAACATGATTCAGGAACAGCTGATTGGGGTTTATAAAAGAGTGGAGAGGTTAATGATTCGATCCTGCGGAGGAGTTGGAGGTGTGAGGCGTGGTGAATGAGGTAGTCGTCCTGCATAACCTTGCGCTAGGCTTTATTTCATTCAGGAGAGACTTGTTTACGCTTGTAATGCTCTGTTGACCAAACATAAATCAAGACTTTGGCGTAGACTCCATTCGGGGTTGATGGCCAATCAGGGGAAGAATCCCATGATGGGGCAGGGTTTCAACCACACAAAACTAAGGCCTGGCTGAAGGGCCTCCAGGAGGTAACCAAAATAATTTAAGCGACTGACATATTAACACACTGAGGATAATGTGTTTCCACTACTGCTTTGCTGCATTGCCAGTATGTCTGGCTGGCTGATGGAGGGCCAGAATTACTAACTGGCTAATGAAGGACCAGATACTAGCTAGCAAGATGAGACCAGTTTTGCAGATGTGCTGACAAAAGACCAGACACTAAGTGGCTAATGAAAGGCCAAATAAAAAGGGGCCAGATGCAAGCTAGCAAGATGAGGCCAGTATCCATCATGTGCTGATGAGGGCCAGACACTAAATACCAGCTGCATTACTAACTGCCTGATGAATGGCCAGATACTAGGATACGGATACTTGCTTGCAAGATGATGAAGTTGGTATTGACAATGTATGGACAAAGGCCATACTGTATATTAACTAGCGGGTTAATGAGGGGTCAGCATTACTAAATGGCTGATGAAGGGTCAGATGCTAACTACCATAATAACTAGGCCAATATTGCTAACGTGCAGACGAAGAGCAGAATGCTAGCTAGCAGTTTGATGGGGGGCCAGCATTACTAATTGGCTGATGAATGGCCAGATATCACCTTGTAAGATGAGGCCAGTGTTGCTACAGTGCTAATGAGGGGCCAGATACTAATTAGCAGGCTGATTGTACATTTCTTTTAGATTTAACCTTTCAAACTGAATACATTAAAGGAATAGACTACGGAACGTAAATACATACATAGTTTGATAGCTGGTAATATTGAGAGCCCACAAGAAAACTTTCAGGCAAACTTGACCATTTATGAAAAAGTTGTGAGCGTTTTTGTGTGGCAGTCCTAAGGCCATTACTGAGCTTCCATGCAGCCTCCTGGAAGGGCGATGCATGACGTCACATGGGCGTACTTCACTCTTCAGTACTACTCTGCTGGCGCATTTAGTCCTCTACCGTCCCAGCAAACATGAGACCTCTGCCTGACGTGCAGATCATGTCTATATCGAGTTATATACGTGATCTGCATGCCAGGCAGACGTCTCATGTTTGCTGGGGTGAACTTGCATAAATTCAATATTTGGTTGCTGTTTTCTGTGCACTAGACCATTAGAAGATCACTTACCTAAGGTCTAACCATCATGACATTTGTTTTGAATGTTTAAGAATGAATTAGATACATTTAATTGTTGCTATACAGAGCTGTAGTGACATTACGTCATATCTTCATGATAGAGAACAGCTCCAGTTTGGCGCGTGGCACCAGAGACAGAATGCCAGCAGATAAGTTACTTTGCATTTTACAGTATGAATAAATACTGGAAATTAATTTTAATTCAAAGTCAATGCAAGGACACAAATACTTTTGTACACGCGTTTTGCCTGTATTTGCGTCTTTGCATTGTCTTTGAATAATATCTGTCGTATGAAAACTTAGTTTCACGTCCGATGTGAAAGCAGCTTAATTCGGACACTATCAACCAAAGAAAGGGTTTTACAAGCGGTATGTGTGTTTGATTTGCTTTGCAACAAACTATGGATGTTAGGTAGGACTAGCTTGCAGATTTGTTGATCATAAAGAAGTGGTCTGCTTGCTGGCATCCAAGGAACTGCTCTAACAGTGGATTATTGTGGAAACATTGCTGATGATGTGCTTGACATAGCAGACATGTATAATGATGGAATTGGATTTTCCTGCTAGGCCGAAGTCATCTCCAACATTACACAATCGACCAAAAAAGTTTCATAGCCGGAATATTTTTTTTGCTTTGCTTTGGTTTGCTTTGGTTTGCTTTGCAACCAACAGTGGACGTTAGGTAGCGTAGCTTGCAGACTCATTGATCATAAAGAATTTGTCTGCTTGCCTGCAGCATCTGAGGAATATTTACTCTAATACTTGTGGATTATCGTGAAAACATTGCAGATGACATGGCTGGGATGGATTTTATTGGTTTACAAGAAAAGGTAGGATGTGCATTTAATTGTTTATGGGCCTGATGACAGGCAGGCTAGCTGACAGGGAGGGGTGTAAGTGTGACATAGACAAGGGTGCACCGACCTTAACTCAACATCAGCGTCCCGAAACAAAGGCTAAGCACCGTAACTGCAGTTACGGTGTTCTGTCATGGTTTCTGATGGGATTTTCGGAGTTACTATTGACACAGGCCTTGATTTTTTTCATAAAAGCAATCAAATGAACTCAAAATATTCATCCACATAATAAAGGAGGTCTTCAATACCCCCAAAATGACAATAACTCATTTTAGACCAAATGTGATGTTGCAGTGTTTTGCCTCTGCACGGCAGCGTAGAATGTGCGGCCATGCTGCTGACCTGAACCAGTCCTGCATTTACACGCAACCGCTGTACACGCAGGCAATTTGTTCTCTCTGTCTGCCTTCAAACAGCCTTCTTGAAGATTTTCACGAATAGCCGAGTCTGTCTGTGACTAACAATGTCCTTTGGCACAGAAAAATGGTGACAACAGTGAGCAATTTAACAACTATCACAATGCTTGTGCAGTCTCACTTGCCATGTATAGCTTCAATGCGCTGCGCCCATGTGACGTCAGAGCATCTCTGCGACCTATCCGCAAGGATTTTTCTGATTGGTTGAAATATTTTCAGTGGTGGCATTCATGAAATCGTTGATGATGGGGGAATTCTGCTTCAGGACCGACTTTCGGAGATGGATAGCTTAGTTGTATGAGCTCTATATGTTCAAACATTCGCACGAATCATTAGTTTATGACATGATCTATCTTCCAAACTGTATTTTGACATTCCGTTGTCTATTCCTTTAAAGAGGAATTAGCAAATTATGACTAATTATTTGGAAAATTTAGAAAAGAAATTAAATAAAAAACCCGCAACTCTCTGGCTGTATAGTCCTTTATTCCAATCCCCATCCCAACCAATGATTCTCAATAATTATTGGGAAAACATTATTTGTTATTTCTGTCCTCATGGCTGAGAACTCCTGTAATTTCCATAAGGGTGTGAAGAGCTGTTTTGTATTGGCTGTGTGTGTGACGTGCGTGACGTGTGAGCTGTATCCTGCCCCACAGGCGGAGATGGAGCAGGCTCTTCTGCAGGGGGAGAAACAGGCGGAGCTGGGGCAGGTGGAGGCCGAGACCCAGATCATCTCTCAGCTGCAGCGCAGACTCGCCGAGCTGGAGAGCTCCATCCAGAGACAGAAGGACAAGGTACATGCGTACACTCACACACACGCACACACAAACAAACACGCATACTCACTCACTTCTGTGTGTGCAGGCTGGACATGCTTATGTATATACCCACAGTACTTGCATACAGTATGAATACATTTACACACATGCTCACGCAGTCATGAGCTCCTGCTCACTTCCACGCACACACTCACGCACCCGCAGACACACAGCGAATGCACAAGAAACCTGCAAGTTTAATTTTCTGCGAAGTGCAGTCACTTATTTGCTACTCAATCGCTCACAAGCGCAAGTCTTGTTTATGCAGAAACCAATATTGACATTTTTCAAAATACTATATTTTCAGTGATGACGATTCTTAAAAGCACCAAAACGAATGGAGCTTCCACTGATTTAAACCACTTGGCCGTCCACAGATTGGTTCAATTCAGCACATCGCAGATTGACTTAATCACAGAGCTCACAAGCTTCAAGTGTCTCATCATCATTGAAAATAGTATTTTTAATGGTAGATGAAAAGGCATCCTTAAGTATGCATGCTTAACACAGACTTTTCAGTTCAGTAAATGCGCAGTGCACTCTTTAATCGCTGTCAGTTGTATTTGTCAGCAGTCTCTCTGGCTTGAAGGAGCCTCTATGTGGCTGGTGAAGGTGGGATTGTCTTTATTTGCCTGGATGCTGTTGAGCTGTTATGACTGTACTTTTCTGGTGTCTGACATTTCTCAAAGGCATGGCTTTACCAAGGGTGGCCTCCCCATGCGCAGTCTAGTCGGTTTTGCTATCCCAAGGTAAAAATACGCGATCGCGTTCTTCCCCAATTCAATAGCTGCATTTCCCATAACATATCCATGTGTGTAGATGTGTGTTAGTGGTGTCAGGGTGTGGTTTCCCAATTAGTTTGCGCTCCTGAATCAGGTGAGTTGGAGGGTAAAAGCATGTGGGGGTGAGGGGTGCACACTTTATGGTGAGTCACAGATGTCAGGTGGCGTTTATGACCAAATCGGGGAGTCTGAATCTCTCTCTGTCCATTTTAACATCTTTTCTGCACTTCTTACGACGACTGCTTCGCTGTTTGGCTCTACTAACTGATGTTCACTAACCCCTAATCCTCACACTAATTCACTAAAACACTGGTCTCAAGGGTCTATCCTTGGGCCTTCAAGCTTTGGTTATGCCAAAGGGTGCAGAGTTCAGAGTTCATAGTTCAAGATTCAGAAGTTACTGTACAGTTTCATTCATGATGAGCATTATGTCATTCCGAAAGCTTCTGTCATTGGGATTTCTGACCACCGTTCACCATGACTGAAACTTGGTACAAGTGTTTGAGATCATATTGTCCAAAGGTAGTTCCAACTGACACGCACTTGGTTGAAGGTAACTGTGTTTTTTCAGTTGAGATGTGTATGCATTTCATTAAATAGCCAGGGTTTCAGATTTGGTTTTTTTTTTTTTGTGGAAGTTTAATTGAAACTTCTTTGGTGCTGTTATGGTAGTTAGCAATTTTTACAGACCGCATGAAATTAAATAGACTGACATTCTTCCTAATGTAAGGTATACTTGGGGTTAGACCTGAGAGTTTCTGAGAGAGTGGCTTTTTCTCATGCTAAAACTGCTATTGCACTGATGCTCAGTAATAATACTACCTACAAGATTTAATAATAACAACAGGTACGGTAAAAGTTTTTCTTCTATTTTTATGTTTTGCTATTATATGTCATGAACAGAGGTGGAGCCAGAGCGTGCTGACCGACATGTTGAAACTACATTTCCCATAGATCTTGTGAGATGTGCTTGTGTCTCTTACGAGCAACATTAAAATCAGTTTTTGCCCTTATTCAAATCTGCCCCCCCCACCCCCTGGATGCACGTAGACACGCTCTGCTGTTTGAATCTTTTAGAACTGCAAGGGTTTCCTCTCAGCCCTGCGCATACAACGCACAAGCTGGTTGAGTGCTAATGTGTGCAATACTGCCTTCTACCACTGGCAGTAATGCAGCCGGCTTGGTTTTTTTTTGTTTCAGGCTGAACACCAATAACTCTGCCTGAAAAAAAAAAATTATATGAAATATTGATCTCAGGTCTATATTACTAACAAAAGGGTGAATTGGGATAATCTGCTACATAATTACTGATGCATTAAAGCACCTTTTATGTTCAGTTAGAGTGGTGCTTTGGATTTTGTTTAATAGACATTAACCCTTTTGTGCAGCTATGGACACCAGCGTCCATAAATTCCAAAATTTAAATCCTAATTGAATTTCCAAAGGTCTCGCTTCACTAGAATAATTTTTCACAATCTCTGCAACACAAATACTGAGTTATATAGCCTAAATAGACTCATGCATAACAGGAAAAATTGTCATTATTTGTATTCTGCGCAAAGGGGTTTATCAATATCACCTTTTTCATTATATCCTCAATTGCATGAATATGCTTTTTGTTTAGAATTCAAATAATTCTGCATCAGCAAAGGTCTCCAGCATAAAGCAAGAATAAAACGAATTGATGCAATTTTCTTGATGTTTGACAGTATGGATGTCACTCAAGACAAATTTTGCCTTGAATGTTGACACTGGTACTGTAATCTCCATTCACAGATGCTGTCTGACATCTAGTGCATCAAAATATAAGTAGCGATTGGCTCTCTATGAAGAATTCTCTGTAAACAACTGTATGCAATTTTCATTGAAACCAAATTAATCTATAAGCCTTTCTTCTGAAGTTAGGAAAAAAGCATTCTGTCCTATAAATGGAGAGGGTAATTCATGGAATACTGACGGTTTCAAATGGTGGAGACTCTCTTTGATCTTACAAAGAAGCTGACTGGGTGATTGGGTCCAGGTTGCAGCTCCACTCACCCAAATTAGGGAAACTTAAAAAAAGGATGAATACACAAAAAAGCACGCAAATCGGACTGAAAAAAGGGTCCGCTTAAGAAAAAAAATTGCAGTAATCATAGGGCCTTATTAATGCCGATCATTAGCATGTGGAAAACCTTTTAGCACACACAAAACCTACTATCACCTATAATTGTTACATAATACCACAGTCAATCAATGGCAGTGTGTTTGGTTTTTGCCCACGCCACGTCTTGGTAAATCAGGCACATAGAGTGTTTATAATCGCCTCGTCTTGTCGATTGAATAGGGCAAAAGTTGGCAACCAGGGCCGTTGAGGTGAAAAGTACTCGACGCAGCTAAAGCTGCCCCGTGTCCTGGCTCTCTCTGGTTCACACAGTACTGAGATCTCTAACCTCCCGCTTATGCATGGCGTGGATTTGAGCCGTGTGTTTCTCTCTCTCTCTCTCTCTCTGTCCTCTTCCTCCCCTGGATGGTCTGCTGTGTTTTTTTAGGAGAGGGCTAATGTTGATGTGGAACGGGAGATCCTGTCCCGGCTCCAGGAGGGTTACAGTGAGCTGAAGAGCCAGCTTCACAACTGCCCAGAGTCTCTGCGTGAGCACTTACAGGAACAGCTGAAGAGGGTCAGTCTTACCCTAAACCCGCCCACCACCCTCCCCCTGTACCCAGAGATCCACCGTCCCCAGCACCTGCCCCAAAACATCACACCCTGTCCTCTGCTCGCCCTCCTTCCCCCTTCTCACTTGGGGGAGCTGAATTCCCATCTGTCAGGCCGGAAATTCCTGCGACAGTGAATCACAATAACATGTTTGGCTTTCGCCGCGTCTCTGTGAAATACCAGGGATACATGAGAATCTGGAGGAGGAAAAGCGTTCAGCTAGTGGCGCTGGTCCTGGTTATATTCAAGTTAAAGGTCTGGGTTTTATTGAGGAGATTTAATTGGTTTTCAATAATGGGAACAGTTAAACAGGCACCAGTTGCTCCTAAATGCGGACTAACTTAGTGTTTTTGGTAAATTCTGCATTTAGAAAGACCCAAGGAGAGTGTTTGGTTGGTCATATTTATACATTTATGAACCAGGAACCATGTGTTTGTTCCTGTACATCCAACTTTTCTCTGGCCTCTGGCTCGTTTTCATCGACCAGATGTTGCTTTAAAATAATAGTTGGGCACAGAAGGCTGGTTTTGCAGACGTGAATCAAATTTTGTCTTGGTCTGAAGTGATTGCTGTTTCAAGATTGACTACTAAAAATTGAGCTTGGCCTGGGATTAAACTTAATCTCTCTGTGGAACTGGCCCAGAGTGAATGAGCGTCTTTGGGTGAGCCTTGGCTAAATTTTTCAATGAACAGCCTCAATGCAGTTCCTTTAAAGCAGTTTTACAGCAAGTGTCAGAAGTGAGCATGTCTTCAGTGAGACTAGCCTGTAATCAGCAGAACACTGTGTAAAATCAATGAGTTTTACAGCACTGGCTAAACTATGCTAGCTGGCTGTCTCACATAAATCTGGAATTCATCACGGCCTATTTCCTTCCTCTGTGTTCCTCACCTTCCTACCACACCCTCTCACCTTTGGCTGGGGTGAATGGTCATTATAATAACTGTAAGGTCCTGCGGTTCACTACGGGGAAAGCTTAAGGTAACTGGCACGGGCTTTGCATAGCTTTACTGGTGTGTTACATACACATCAGATACGATACAGATGAGTGTCATGAATGTACATTTTCTGGCGATTTGGTCAGTATGCTTTCTTCTTTTATTCATCTTTGTTTTTTTTTTTGTTTTTGTTTTTTGACTTTTTAACTCTTGTGCTTGGCTTTTTAATTTCAACTAATCACTAACTAACCTAATAATGAAAGCCTTCTCTAACCATGGCTGTTCATCTTGTTTATTTGAAGTTTTGTTTGTGTTTTGACGTGAGGAATCCTTGACATTGGAGAAAGTGAAAGAGAACAAATATATTTGCCACCTGACTGCTTCTTGCATTTCGTCAGAATCTCACTGTGTTTTTATTACAATATTGTAATTGGTGCGTTGAATTCTCTTTCAATGTACCAATTCTGTTTGTCTATCTCAATGCTGTTAGCTGTTTTAAGGACCAGATGTGTGGCAGTTATATTCATCTAAAGCTGCAGGAAAAATCATTCCAGGCCTGCAAGCGCCTCTCTTGTCTGATGTACAACCTGTTGAGAAATTAAAGGTGTTACACAGAATTTCCTAGTGGAGCATTTGGTTCCTTGGTTACTGTTTAAATAGCTTCCACCAAGGGCATTGTGGATGCCCTCAGGTAGCCTTTTCAGGAGAGAAAAAATTCTCCACTTATCAGAGGCAGCTCTCCTGTGACACCTTGTGTGTGTGTGTGTGTGTGTGTGTGTGTGTGTGTGTGTGTGTGTGTGTGTGTATGTGTGTGCGTGCGCGTGCATACGTGCAAGCGAGCGAGCGATGGCTGTGTGCAAAATAGTCTCTGACTCACAGGCAAGTGTTTTGGATTCAGTTGAGGCGGGCATGATGCATCTTGTGGATGACATGAACACGCCTCTCATGATTGGGAAAAAAAATGAGACAATGTACAGTGCCTGCCAATATTATTAATAACTGATTCTAATGATGAATTTTATTCAAATACAGTAGTGTGCAGAGATGATTATACACTTAACAACATGAAGTTAAATCAAAAACCCAGAACTATTCAAGTATTAATTTCATGTCATATTGAATCATTTAGATGAAAATAAACAGATAACAATGTATAGTAAATACAAAAATTAGAGTGTCTTTTTGGGAGAAAAAGTCAGCATCTACTATGGCCACCCTTTGATTTGATTACAGCATTTAATCATTCAGACATAGTTTTCAAATATTTTTACTTCCTCGCTCCATGTGGTTTGAAGTTCATTTCAAAGAGATTCTTTCGATGTTACAACAGATTTTCTCAAGAGAATTAAGGTCTGGACTTTGAGCAGGCCGAATCATAAGTTTCACGTCACTAGATGTTTCTTTCTGACAGTGATCATTTTTGTTCAACTTAGTAGTGTGTTTAGGGTCATTATCTTGTTGAAAATAAAATCCCTGACTGACTGGTCTCTTTCCTGAAGGCAAAGCGAGCCTCCCAAGGAGGCTGTGATTCCTCTTCTGACCCATGATTCCATTGATTTTTATGAGATCACTGGCTCCTTTCGAGCAGTCTGAACCCCAACAGATAATATTACCACCTCCAGGTTTTACTGGGTTAAACAGTCATTTTTAGCCCACTCGGCCTCTAAGCCAATCGGGCTTATGCTGTGGTTAGATGCCTTCGTTGAGGTCTGTCCTGCTTCCGTAAACTTTTTGCTTTGTCAGAGCTCTAGCGCCTTCAGTTTTTCACGGATGCTTTTCATATTTTCTTTGCGTCTATATGGAATGAAAATCTAGGGTTCAATTTTGGCCATGTTTGGCTAAACAGATGCAGTGGCTTTGCCGCTATTTTTGAAATATTCTCCAACTCTACGGTGCACATAAGTTTTGCGTTTGGTTTAGAAAATTTTAAATTTTGCTGAATTGGTCAAAAGGACTTGTACCCAGACCACTGGTGTCCAATCCTTGAATTTCTTGGCAAACTCAAGTATTTTTTTGATGTTGCCAGCTCTTGGCTTGCCTGCTAATACCAGACTCAGCTACTTCGCTTTGCTTCGTACACAGTCTGGGGAGTCGTCATTGACAAGTGTTTACTTCCTGGTGGGTGGGCGCTTGTCTGAAGTTTAAAATCATTGGTGTACCCAAAAACTAATCACTACTTTGGTGATGACGCATGTTATGTGCCGGTTCAGCCTCCTAGTACTTCCGCTGTAAACACAGTCCTTCATACCAGGGATGCAGCAAAAACAAACTGATCAGTACATTAAAGTTAATACTGTACCCGTACATATGCCCACCCACCAAATTCACTTAAAAGAACCAAAGGTGGTCTTTCTGTTCTACTTACAAAGAAACAAACTGTTGAGCTATCATTTCTCCTGCCGATACTGCTGCTATCAAAAAAAAAAACATAAGAGACCCGAAACCAACAGCAGAATCGGCGAGAATAACGCATTATTTACATTAGGACAAAATCTGCATTGACACGAAAACTGAACCGTTAACCATACTTGCGCTAACATCATACAGAGCTCGTTAACTAACTTAACAGTAGCGCAGTTTGGCTCACAGACATTTCATTCATGGATAATGACAACATTGAGACAGCAAATAGGTATTGTGACATGAACAAAAATACGGCTTTTAAAAAGTTTGCTGCTAAATTAAATAATGTGAAATTCGCGGGCAGTGTAACACTAGAAGCTACAAGCTAGCTGAGGTGGTTTGGCTGTCTCTCACAGAGATGAACAGGGTGCCTATTTCATATGTTTCATAATGGATATTAAGTAGATATGACAACTTTTCTCGATACCTGTAGGGAGTAGCGCTACATCATCATTTCCATTCAAAAAACTAACCAAACATTCATCTTGATGTGGCCATAAGTCGCTGATACCGGGGATTTTCTCCACGGCAGTGCGAATGGCTTCCCGTGTATCTATGTCCGTGGCCATTGTTGATTTCGGAGACTACAATTTCACACTCAGCGCAGCGGCTACGTCATGGCTCTCGGCCACGCCTTCTGTTCGTTGGTTGGTCCGGCGTATTTTCTGCCAAGGTAAACGAGGTAGAGCTCCGAGTGACCAGACGGAATGGTGAAGCGAAATGAAATTGAGCGGACGTACGTAGGCTGGCGGAGTGAGGCTAGCTCTTGGCAGCAACACAACCAATCAGACCATTTTCATACAGTGGTCTTGAAATATTAGATCTTGATGTTTTCATCTCTTCAACTCTGGTGCTATTAATATCATCACGAGGTCTTCGTGCCGTCAACTGTCAATATTTTTTTTAACTTGTCATTCACAGATAACGGAAATCAGATTAATTTAACTTCCACTTTGCACCTCTATTGCCTATAGTCTTCAGTGAACCGGTCTCTTTGAAACGCTTGATGGTGTTTCTTACAGTGCCATGGCAGCATTTAACATCTTCACCATCATGTAAGGCCACACTGTGGCTACAAACAATCTCAGAGAGCTCCTTCCGTCATGCCATTATGTTTAACACTATGACGTCGCTCAAAGTTCATGTCACCTTATATACTGGAACAACTGACCATCAGAGGTAATTTTGCTGAATAATGTTGCCTTAACCCAGTTTAAACTAATATTTTTGTCATCAATAATGTGGATTGAGCCTTAAAACATGCATTTGTGCTATGCAACAGTCACCTTAAAACACCTTTTCCATTGTTATAAAAAAATTGATGTTTTCAGTGTTCTTGTTTATTACCCATATTTTTACCTCAATATGCTTGAGGAAATGATTTTTTTGTTCTCATAGTATTTAGTATTTTTAGTATTTTTCAATACATTTTCACCAGAAAATTGTAGAGGTAATATATTAGGACCCCTTTTAGATAAAACTGGTGATGTATAATCATCACTGCACACCACTGGGCCTACCATTATTGAGTAGCAGGCCCATAAATTTAGATTTCTTTCATTTTGTCATGTTTCTTGCAATGTTGGTACATACTTTATTTTATTCATGACACCCCAGAGGAATAAGGCTGAGGCCTTGACTCTTTCCCCCATTACGACTACATGTGACGCCTATATGTATATCAATGGACCTTTTCCCTAGCCGCCCCATTTGTCGTCATTTGTTGTCATAATGGGAAAGGGAGGGGAAGTCTATAGGGAAAGGGTTAAAGACCACCTGAGGTAGATAAGATTGCAGTCAATTCGACTACCTCTGCAAATCTTCCATCCCATCTATCTCACGCCATTCTCA
Source organism: Gymnothorax reevesii (assembly GCA_029721435.1). Lineage (NCBI taxonomy): Eukaryota > Metazoa > Chordata > Actinopteri > Anguilliformes > Muraenidae > Gymnothorax > Gymnothorax reevesii. The sequence goes on from CM056574.1 coordinate 130,433,294, forward strand.
AAGATTGAATGACAGACTTGAGTTTTTTTTTTCTTTCTTTATTAGCTGTAATTAAAGCCAAAGATGAGAACGCTGAGTCAACAGCTGCATTTGCGGAAAAATCTAAAATCTAACATAAGTGTGTAGGAATAGAGTTTAAAATGCAAGTGCTCTAAATCTTTGGCCTGTGCTGCGTATGATTAAGGTTGTTGGTGCAGTCGGGCTGCAGTCAGCCTAATGAAAATAGGTGCATCTGCTGCTGGCCTCCTGGCCCTTCTGCCAGGGTACAGTGATGGAAACATTGGCCTGTGGCCAGGGACCTGAGCTTTTTTCCCTGGAAGACTTTGAAGAACTGGCAATGAGAGCCTGCCTGTGCCCATAAGTCTGATTAGTAGTTTATCTATGCCTGCTGAGAGACCTTCTCTCCCTGAGTAATAAACATGGCAACGCAGCTGGGCGTCTGCTTGAAGTTACATCTTTTCCTTCAGCAAACCTTTAGTCCTGCTAGAACTTCTCTTTAATGAAGAATAATGATTGAAGTGCTCGAAGCACAGCTCAGCATGTGTATAAGTGAAGACTTTTATGCTTTTGAACACCTGAGCAGGAATGAAAGCTGTATTTCCCTGAGTTGTGTATATATGCAATTGCAAGATGCATACAGATTGTGTTATGAAACACAATTTTTTTTTTTTTTTTTTTTTTGCTTTGCATTTGATAATAGCTAGGATATTGCATCAGGAGAGCAATAATTTGCCTCATTAATGCTTATGATAGCAGTGTTACTATCTATGCTAGACTGAATGGGAGCAATGAACTACTGCGCTACCTGACACAAGGGATTGATTTGAACTTGTGTATCTTTACAGTTGTCACCTCTACCTGGAGGAGTACGATGTAGCCAGGCAACCAGGGTAGCGCCAGATGGTTTCACAGCTGGTCTTCATTTACTGTGCGCTCTCTCTCTCTCTCTCTCTCTCTCTGTCTGTCTGTCTGTCTCTCTCTGTCTGTCTCTCTCTCTTTCTCTCTCTCTCTCACACACACACACACACATTTTTATGCTCTTTCTCACATACACATTTCCCCATCCTCTCTTTCTTTATTTCTCTTTCACACACTTTCACACACTCTATCATTTTCTTCCTATCGTACACAAATCATCTTGTTCTCTCCCACTGTCTCACATATACTCATGATCTCATCCTCTATTTCTCTCTTTCTCTCTCATTCTCTCCCTCTCAGGTTTTCTTTCTCTGTCACTCACACACACACACACACACACACACACACACACACACATGCGCGGACACACACGCGCTCACGCTTAAATCATCTCATTCTCCCCATCTCTCATTCTCATCTACAGTTTGAAGTATGAGGGCAGGTGTGACAAGGCCTGGTGATGCTGCTGTTTTGCAGTGCTTTGGCGATGTTTAGTTGATTACACAGTCACCAAAGAACAGCCACCTAGCCAGCCGGGCCCATGGTGACTGTCTGCGGGGGGCTTTCTTTTGGGCTTTTGCAGGAGGCAGAGGTGTTGGAGAGCCAGACAAAACGGTTTGAGGACCTGGAGTTCCAGCAGCTGGAGAAAGAGAGCAGCTTAGAGGAGGAGCGAGAGACCATCAGTCAACAGCTCCTACAGGAGAGAGCGCAGTATCACACCAGTGTGGCCCACAGGAAGGTACTGTAGACTGTCTACCTGCCGTCCAGCCAATAATACCAGCCACAATGTATTGCTCCCACACATTTGCCTTGGGCTTTCTTTGTTGTTAGAAACAAGACCATGAAACAACAAGGCAATAAACAAACAAGGCAGTAAATAATATCAGATGCAGTCGAGCTAGGAGATGAGTCAATTTAAGAATTCATTATGGTTACCGTATTTGAAATGAATGCAGCCCTGGGAGCTGTGTAGTGCCTCTCTAGGGGAAGAGCATCATATTCATTAAAAGACCATCTCTGAAATATGCATCATCTGTGCATGGGGCCCTGATCAAAGATTTTGCTGCTCACAGGGACGCAGAAGTGAAATATAGGCTCTACCTGGATGTCTGTGAAAAAATGCTCCCAATATAAATCTGCTGCTCTCAAACTTCATCTGATGTTTGCTGTCAGCCCATCCTTGCCTGCTTAGTGACTGCAATTTTAGGTCACAGACTGAGTGTGATTAAGAGTTTGTGAGTTGATTTCGAGGAACGGGAGGGACCTGCCGAGTGCTGAAAGTTGTGGGACTGCCGGGGTCTTGCAGGGCAAGGCTCTGCCATGCAGTTTTCAAACTTCGTTCTCAGGTTTTTTACGCTGAATTGTTCTCCCCCACCTTCCACAGGAAAAGGTAGCAGCTCTCGAGAGTCAGGCCAATCAGCTGGGGCTTCAGGCATCCCAGGAGTGTGAGCGATTGGCTAAGGACAGGAACCACACCCTGCAGCTGCTTCAGAAGGTAGTGTTTCATTTACAAAGTAATGTGTTCATTTGCAGCGATGTGCAACAGCACACATGGGCCTAGTAATGAATGGATTGGTGTCATATATTCATAAGTCATTTACACCACTCTGGTTATGCAGGTAGTATAATGTGTTTGTACAATAATACACATTATACTAATACTTTAAAATAAGCAGAATCCCTGGGCCTTGTTTTCTGTTTGCTTCTCACACATTTAACTGCACTGTTGAGTTGTAACGTCATTTGATTAATACAGCCATCACAGTGTCAAAATTAGAGATGTATCTCAGCCTATTTCGGGCGGGGGGGGTCTTAAGCCCTCCTGCAATGTTCTTTAGCCCCCGCAATAATGGATGCTTTCAGTTTAAATAATCAATAGCTGGTGGAGATCAGGCCAGACCAATTCCTACTCCTTCCCAAGTAAGGGATTAGCCTGCTATCCATTAATCTGTAGCCTGCTCCATGCTAAAAATTAAGCTTCAATATTCCTTCAATATTCCCTAGATCAGCTCTAAGAACATCACATCATCATCACTATATGGCAGTTGCTGGTCTGGGATCAGTGGTGAACAGGATAGAGTAGGGTGCTGACTGCATTATTTGCTTGTTTACAGGAGAAGGAGAGACTATCGGCCCTGGAGAAGCGCTATTTCAGCCTCACTGGGGGCAAGGCTTTCCCCAAGAGTGCCATGAAGGAGGTGAGAGAGGAGTCCTATAATTACCAGGTGTTTAGCACAGCTTTTGTTCGAGGTATTGTGAGTTATTGTGATTATTTTTAACAGGAATGACTCAGTATGGGTAAAATAAACTGATTGTGATTGGTTCATAGTCTTGGTATGTGTGGATGTTACCTGTCTTCCCTTTAAATGCTCAGCATCCAGTTCTGTAAGTTTTAAAAATTTAGTTTGTGTGTTTTTAAAGGTCCCATATTATGAAAATCATACTTTTCTTTGCCCTCACATGTGCACTTTGTTCCTCCCTCTACCTCACCTCTTGGAAAATGTTAAACCAGATTGTCCTCCTAAAATTTTATGTACTCAAATCATTATTGATTCTGTGTCCCTTTTGACGTCGGAAGGGAATTCATTTGCATAGTACCACCCAGTTTGGATGCGTTTGGCCCTTAGCTGCCATTATGGTAGTAATGAAAATGAGCAGAATCTCATTTTCAATCACTTGCCACCAGCTGAAAACACGGCCCTGTTTATTGGGGATAAAAAAGAGGATGGGGACTTGGCCACAAATACTGATTTTTTTTTTCTTGTTTTGTTTTTTGCTATAAGCGTCAAAACCTTGTTTTACAGACACAAGAGAAAATTCCCTGAACTTGTTAAAAAGTCCAGTATGGGACCTTTAACGTTCATTTATAAGATGGTCTTGTGCTTCTGGTAGTGTGAGAGTTTGTGTAATATAATCCACATGAAGGCATTCTGCACAGTCTGGCCTCCGTTTGGGAATCTTCTTTGGTTGAAGTTACTCAATTTGCTAAAGACTAAGACCATTGGCAATGGATCTACATAACAGTCATAGAAATTTAAATTGCCCAAAGCTAATTGGTTGGCTGTCATTGCTTTCAGAAAAAAAATTGGATGCTAAATATTTGGCTCCTGACATTTAAAAATTTGAACAGGAAGTACTTCATATCAGCGAGGCTGACCTGTTAGAGGAAGTGAACTCCCAGCATTCCCTCTGCCAACTTCCTGCCTCCCACTTACACACTTCTTCCTCCCAAATGTATCCCAGCAGGCCTGACCAGGTATTCAGAGCATGTGGCCTGAGTTCTCACAGTCCCCCTGCTAACCCACTTCACAAGTTACTACTCATGAAATGAATGTGATAAAAAGTTCCATTAAAGTGCATTCTGTGAATGGCCCTCTAATACAATTAATGACTGTGTTCACTGGCCTGATTTGATTGCAGTACTTGAACTCACTTGAAAAAAAAAATACAATGGATTGTTTTATTTTTGCTTTGTTTAGGTAATGAAAGTGAGTACAGTGAACAAGTGGCCGTGTGAACATTTGTGTGGGAGTGAGTGCTTTTCAGGGGTTTATGAATGGATTTTAATCTAGGAAAATCCTAAACTGTTCTTGTGTGAATCTGAGCTTGTGTTCTGTTCTGTTTGCTTGTGTTTTGAAATAATTTAAGTACTGAATTTTGGTTTATGCACTGCTGTGTGTTTGCCTGGTATGAACTACTGACAAAAACCTAAAACCTGACTTACCCTATATGCGGGGGCCTAGATGAGTTGTTTATGTAGGATGTACGAAATTAAACTTTCTCCACTAGGGGGCAGAAGCAAGGCATTTTGAACAACTGGCGGCCCTGACCCACCCGCGACGGCTTTTTTTTTCTTTTTTTTGCTTTAATTATATTTGCACTCAAAAACATTGTTGCGCTGTGAAAAGATTCTGCTTTCTCAGCTTTATATTTATGGGATCATTACTAGATTGGGGAACGATGGCCATTTCTGGTAGATTTTAATAAAAAGTTCTCTAAAGCATAAACACTGGGCCTCAGATTTACATTTGTGCTATGTGGTATCTCTACGTTCAATCCATCTACAAGGCACTTTTTTTTTGGGCATCTTGCATATCTCTTTCTCCATAGAAAATGATTTTGTGCGAAAAATTAGCACATGATGCCAAGTTTCCCTTTTGTGCATTATTCAGGATATTGCATGTACCTCATGGCTAATTGCTCTGATTCCTGGGGATATTTATCTTTTTTTGGGATATCTCCCGAAGATTTTGTGCTTTTTGTGTGCTGTTAAGCATACGCGCGTGCCTCTGCATGTTCAAGGGCACTCGTGCATGCGCTTGTGTGTTTCCTCGCAAGGGTATGTTTTGACGGCCTCTTGTCCTGTTTGGCTGCTGTGGGATTTGGGTCTCAGGAGTATCTGAAGCTCTCTGATGTCTATAAGATGTATGGGAACGGTTACCATGACACCCAAATGGCCAGCTCTGCTCAGAACTGCTCTCCGCTTGCGGTATCTCCGGCACTCCCCAGCGAGGTACCCTGGCTATCTTTCTTTCCTTCACTCTGTCTCTTTCTCTCCCTCCTTTGCTTTCTAGCCTGTCCTTACCTCTTGACACTAAGGTGGTTCACTTACACTGCTTTGTTGCGAGACTGATTATACACAGTATATGCCATAATGTTTGGGACAAAGCCCTAAACTCCCTACTCTACAAGTTTAGTAATCATTTGTCAGTCAGGTGTTTGGTGTTTTTCATTTAAAGAAGAACTACTTGTTCATCAACTGTCGAGGTCGGCCTTGGCCTACAGTGTGACTTGTGATTACTTGGCTTACTATGGCTCTTAATTATTTTCCAAAAAGACTGCTTTGGCAAGTCAGATTTGACCATTACATCCTGCTTATCCTTATTCTTAAGCCTCATTATAGGTGCTGCAGTGAATATGCACTGCCGCCACACAACAAGAAAGTCGTGGGTTCGAATCCGGCCGGGGAACTTTCTGCATGGTGTTTGCATATTCTGCCCGTGTTCACATGGGTTTCCTCCGGGTACTTAGGTTTGCACTGTCAAAAGACATGCTAGGCTAATTGGAGACTCTAAATTGCCCGTTGGTATAAATGAATTGCAATGGCTGAAAGTATTGTTAAAGAATCAGTCAGTCTTATCATGGCTAATTTGCCAATTAAAGTCAGTGCCCTGATAATTATTTTGACAAGGGCCAATGAGAGAAAGATAATTACATGCCTAAGATTAAGTGTAGATACTAAAAGCTCATACCAGGGCTGCAGGTGAATGCACCTGATTAATTAGAAACCCCTACAGAGCCTTTTGTGCCAATATGGGGGACAGTGTAAAAGAGCAAGCATTATTACAGTGTGGAAATATAGTGTAGAAAATACTCTGTAATCTTTACTTCATGTGTAGAATTGATCAAAATTGAGAAATGTGGTTGCCTGAGCCAAATTAGAGGAAAGTATTTGTCTCAAACATTATGGAGATAGTTGTTTGTTGCATCATAGGCATGTATGGACAATATCATTATGGAATTTAAATGTTTCTGTGAGTGTTCAATATGATGTATCTTTGCTGATGACCCAGAGCATGTGTCCATGCACTCGCCACAAGGAGTGAGGAATATGATTTGTTTTGGATGAAAATGGTCATGAAATTCAATTTCTGTTGGGAAACTGAAGTCTTTGTATTCTTTCTGCTATAGCATAATGATTCCATGTAACATCATAGTAGGTTATACAAGGGATATGGCACTGTGGTACGGTATTATTAAAGTTGCATTCAGGGATATATGTGTTCTCCAGAATTTGTGGCACCCTTCAGTAAAAATGGGCAAAACGAGATGCAAAAAAAAAGTCTTTATTGTTTACGCGTGTGATCTTTCATTCAAAATATGCACAAAAATCTAGCATTTCAATTGTAGCATAATTCAAAGAAATGCTAAATTCTTATCTTGAAACAATTATTTTTCACAAATATGTGTGTCATAATTGTGTCTTAACTGCCCCCCTTCCTCTTTTAATATTTTTGCATAGCCTCGCTTTGCCAAGGTAACAGCTCTGAGTCCTCTCTCGTAACCCCTTGCGTACGGGAAGCGCACATTCGTAGGCTGGTTCGCTGACCCGCATACCGGGAACCACAAATGCGCGGAGTGCTCTGCTGACCATAGTGGCCTGATTTGAGTATGTGGGCATGCTGCCATGGCCAAAATTGTTGCCAGTCTTTTGTGGCGATTGCCAAGGAAGTATTTCGATCCTCGCCTGTTTGCTGTGATGATTGCCTTGGATGATGGCACAACTCCACAATTGAAACAAAAATGCTTCATTTATGCTTCATTTTTCACTCTGTATAAATGAATACAGAAAAATATACAAAACCACTCCCGTCACGTTCCAGCACACCCATTTTGTGTGGTACAGCTTATTACATGGTTCAACATGCAAACTAACTTTGTAAGTGTCACATCTGAACTGGAACTCACGGCGAACTTCGTTCTTGGAACAGATGATGCACTGTTTCCCCGGTTTTTGGGTCTTTGCCGTGTTTGGATGGCTTATTTTTACCAATTGGAGCAGTTGCCTGTATGTTTTGACTGATGTGCCCAGACATTCAAAATGTATATCATGAGATCAGGATACACAACCAATGAGCATTCAGGTACTTCATTTGTCTGACCCAGTATTGGTACAAAGTCATTCGCGGAAATCGCCTCGCAGCAGTTGCGCATTGATACCACACACCATCCAGCATCTGCGAATACGTGGTTCCTAGCCACGGGAACAGATCGCCTGCTCGCACATATAAGCGGGTCCCGCCCGACTGCCTCATATGTATTGCATATACACCGGTCATTTGGACGTAGAGACGAATACAAACCAGTACACAAGGGGTTAATATGTGATGAGGTGGGTGTACACACGGCATGAGACCTGAGACCACTCATTTGTACTCAGTCTCTCCAAATCCTTCAGATTCCAAAGTCAGTGCTTGTGGACTCGCCTCTTCAGTTCACCTTTCAGATTTTCTTTAAGGTTTAGATTTAGGGCCTGTGGTGGGTGTGGCTTACACCTTTACTCTGTGGTTGGTGAACCATATTTGTGCAGATTTTGAGGTGCAGTTCGGATCGTTGTCCTGCTGGAATTTCCAACCACTGCTCATTGTAAGCTTCCTGGCTGTAGCTGTTAGTTAATCATTTAAGAGTCTAATGTTTGTTACGACCTGATGAAGGGGAAACACAAATGAGCCCCTTTCCCACCCTTCCCAACTCCCAAGAACCACTACAAATGAAGAATTTCCAGCCATTTTAAAGGTGTATTGAGATCTTTTATCTTTAGCATGGGCTAAGAGCATAACAATAAACCATAGGGAGCTTAAGTTGAGCTACTTACGCTTACCTACCCATATAAGAAAAAATAAATAGACAAGTCACGAACCTTACTCCTAGTAAGAATACAGGTGAAAAGGAAGTGGTGAAACAAAAATGCTGCCCACCCCTACGGAACCTGAGCTCTGGACTGTTACATAACTTGGTAGATTGATTACGCTTCTCGAAGAAGCCGTTTTGCTGGCCATCCTGCTGGAAGTGGACTGCAGGGAGTTCATAGATTCTGGGTGAAGCTGGCCTTTTAAACTGCAAAATTGGAAGGCGGAACCAATCAGCTTGCTGGAACAACCCACTTAATCACACCGTAGTCATTCAATCTGCTGAGCTGCCCTGCAGCCCATCACACACAGGAACCACAGCTGTGAGAGAGACAAAGAATATCCGCAACACATGCAAAATGTTCTTACGACCTCTGTGTCGTTACATATTTTATTGAGTCCATGATGCTATGTATCCTATCAAGATGTCCAGGACCTTTGGAAGAAAACTAGCACCACTGCATCAAAGATCCACAATTATACTTCACAGTGGGTATGAGGTGCTGTTCTTTATAACCACCTTTTCATCTATATCAAACGCAACTTTGATGTTTGTTGTCTTAAAGCTCTATTATGGTCTCATCTGACCAAATAATCCGGTCCCAGTGAAAGCCCCTGTAATGTTTAGCAAACTAGGCGCTTTAGTTTGTTGGTTAGGTGTAGATTGACAGCGGTGATTTTTTTTTTTTTTCTGGCGACCATCCCAAACAACTTGTGCTGATTTAGATGGTGTCTGATGGTAGTTCTGGAGACTTTCTGAACCCAAGACTTAACTAACCCCTGCCATTCTCCTGCTGTGATGCTTGGAGATTCTTTTTCCAGTCGAACAGTCCTCACGGTGGGTTGGGTCAATGTACAAACGTCCTCTTCCTGGCTGATTCTTAACATCTCCTGTCACTGTAAATTTCTTAATTATTGCCCTAATGGTGGAAATAAGTATTTTCTGATGTTGAGAGATTTCCTTGTATCCATGTCTTGATTCGCGCTGCTCAATAACTTTTCATCACCTATCGTTACTGAGTTCTCCAGCCTTCCCCAGTCTGATTAATGGCAAAGAGAATTTGGCCTGTGTCATCTCGTAGGATCTCTTAAGAAGATTAATCATAAGATTTTCAAGGCGGGGGTTGGAAAAAATAGCTTTACGCATTTTGGAGAAAATATTTACTTAATGTCAATGTTTTTTTTTTTAAATCAATAATTTTTCTACAATGAAAATGTCAGATTTTTGTGAGTATTCTGAGTGAAAGACTGAGATGATGAACAGCAAAGATTTTTTTTACTGCTTGCTTTGTTCATATCCACTGAGGGTGCCAGTAATTTCATGTGTTTATCATCACATAAATTTATTGTCTGATGTGTAGTACTGGAATCCATGTTCCCTCTGGGTCCTGTACGCTCAGAAATAAAATTTTCTGTCCATCCTGTTTGGTTGAAAGATTTAGGCCAATCAGTAAAGGGCTCCGCCAGGAAGTAGCCTTTTATACTGTTCAATCACTGCATGTGCACATTATGCTTGCATAAATACTTCTCGTACTGAGCACTGACTTCATCAATGGCTGGCAGTTTGAAACAACACTTTTAAACTGGTAAAGCTCTTGAAGACTACAGAGGAGAACAATGTTTTTAAGGAAGAATTGGACAAAGTGTTTTTCCAAGCTAATTATAGTTTTATAACTTTCACTCGTCACTTCAGCTGGGCTTAATTTTATTATTGGTAGCTCACTCTCCATCGAATATCCGTTAGGATAATAGCAAGTTCGCAAACATAGCTAACATAATGGTGACAAAGTGGGTTGAATGCTGGCTAAGTAAGCTAGCCAGTGTTATAACATGTTAATGTGCCATGCTAAACAACATTGGTGGTTCAGTGACTTAAAAAAAACTTAAACTTTAGCTTTCCAATTTCATCTCTTTCATCTAAGAAACACAGTCATGGCTAGGTATTAGCTTAGATTAGCCATATGACATTATGCAGCAGCGTTAGCTGGGAGTTATTGTTAGCTAATTTGGGCTTGCTATTGTTGATATTTTACAAATTATCGATAATGCCCTCTCTACGACTTGTTAAAAATTTCCTAAAATATTGTACGTGATCACAGTAATGGGTTATGTTCATTGCTAGAGTAATATTTATAATATATTTTGTATTTCACGGGGCTAGTGCCTCTGAAAGGGAGACTTGGATCTCTCTGGGACCTGTACAGCTGTGGGAGTGCGCATTCATGATTCTCGAAGGGCGAGGGGGCTGAGCCGGAGGGGATTTTGAGGAAGGGGATAGAGTGTAAACTTCTTTGTAACTTGTCAAACAGCAGTCTGAAAGAATGGGTAAAATCACTGAATGCACCTTTAATACAATTTGATAATATTGAGTGTACCTACCAGACTTTCTGATTGGTTCCACAAATTGTTGTCATCAGGGTGTTTTTCGTGCCACCTTCATGTAGTGTTACTCCCTTCAGTTTATGCTTAAATCTCATGTTCTGCCCCTCTCCTGCTTCCTGTCTGCCCTGTGTCTGCCTCCTTCTGTTTGGCTGGACGGAAAGGATTACGTTACCGTTGGCCAATTAAACCAGATCTTTGGGATGCCGAAAGTCGACTCTTCCCCCACATCTCCTGTCCAATCATTCCAGTCTGTCATTTCAGACTCCACCCAATCCTGCCACTCCCCCCCGCTCAGCTCCGCCTTGTCCCCTTCAGCAGAGGTGTGTTTCCTTTCTCTCTCTCCGACTCTCTTTCCCTCCCCCCAAATTTTTACCTTCCTCCCTCCCTCTTTACGTCCTTCTATCCTTACCTTTTACCTGTAAAGTACCTCCTTGGCTAAGGTCTGCTTGCTTTCTGCTTTATGAAGTAAATTAATTTAAATGTGGTACACTTTCTTGTTAGCTACTGTGAAATTCACTTTTGAAAATTGCCAAAAATTTTATGGATCAAGCATGAGGTTGTGGGTGATAATTTAGTTATTTTCAACCTGTTGGCCAAGTGGTTTCATTTGAATGTCATAATGTGTGTTGGAATTAAAAAAAGAAAATCCTCTCATGACATCTTACATGTGTCCGATGTCAGCTTGCTGGGGAATACAGTGAGAACTATAATTCATGGGACAGTCACACATTTTTGCTATTTTGTTTCTGTAAGCCAAGGCATTCACTGGATCTGAGTCTAATTGAACATGTATTTTACACACTGAAGAAGAGGAAACTGAAGGAAAAAAGTCCCTGAAACAAGCAAGAACTTAAGATTGATGTAGTTCAGACCTGTTTCGGTTTCACCAGGAAAGAACATCCGCTGATGTCTACGTATCTGTCCAGTATTTTTGATGCGCCTGAAAATGGGGGAACTGTACACAGCAGATGCTGTCATTTCCAAAGGGTTCATCTGAAATGGACTAAAGCTCAGTCAAATTAAAGCTGAAGGTCTGCAACCTCATTGCCATTGTATCCTAATACAGAAACAGAACAGAAAATGTCTCGCTCCCCATTGAAATATGGTGCTCACTTCATCTCGGGTGAAAACATCTCCTGCCTGTGTTTCATCTGGCTACAACTTTCGTTTCTCCATTGACATTCTTGTGTTTCTCTCTCTCGATTTTCATTTTTGGCTCCTCTCTCATTTTCCCTATCCTCCGTTCCTCTGTTCTTCCCTCTTTTTGCTCCTTGCCTGGCTGTCCCATTGGCCGACAGCCTGAGAGGAGTAGGCCTCACATCCCCCCTCTCGATTTAGAGCGTTGGTACCAGGAGATAATGGCTGCTGGGGAGCCTAGTGAGCCCTGCCCGCCCCCTCTCCCAGCTAAGTCTTTCTCCACCCGCAGGCAAGGGCAGGTAATGCACACAGGCAGCTATCTTTTACTCTCTCTTGATTTATCTGTTTCCCTGTATCTGTCTTATACTCCCTTTCTCTCTTTGACTAGAGCTTTGCCCATGCCTGGCTATGCCTGAGAATTGTTTTCCCTGGGTAACAGTGTCTTAGAGTCTCTACACTGGCAACAAGACTAGGGCTTTGCTTTTTTTTTTTTTTCAACCCCCACCATTGCTCATGTTTTTATTGTAATCTCATGTGATCTTTTTTTTTTCCCCACACTGAATTCTCTCCTGTCTCACCGTCGCTGGGAAAAAAAAACAAAAAAAAAAAACAAAATGGCCGCGGGCTGACTGTCGATAAACAATCATCGGTCCAATTCTCGAGCGCAGGCAGCTGGATGTGTCGTGGCTGAAGTATTTGTTTTGCCTGATGCAAGCGGTCTTTTGATCATTTGAAATGAAATGAGTTCTGCAGATGGAATTTTCTGTGGGGAGAAAGACGGAATAATGTAAGCAGTACAGGTATTCAGAGCTGAGGTTGTGTGGCCCGTGTGACTGAGAGTTTTTCTTTTCTTTTTTTAGAAAGAGCCTGAACAGATGCATTTGTTATTTTTCGCTGTATAGACCTGTGTAGATGTAGGATCTTCAAGCACAGTGCCGCTGGGCTGAAATAATCAATGCGTTCAGTTTACATCGGCTATAGTTGTAGACCTTTGGTTGCACTCATTGTATGTCCCTTTGGAATAAAATGTCTGCCAAACAAATGCAACTTAATGCAATGTATGTGGTAACCTGTAATCTAACCATGTTAGGTATTCCGCTCCAAACTGGACAATGATGGCGGGTCCCCTGTCGTGCACCCCAAAGCGAGTGTGGGATCTTCTCCGCAACATGCCGCAACTACACTTAACCGCTACCTGCCTACGAAGGTCAGCATGCTAATCAAAAGTATGCTTCTGTAATAATAACTCCACCATGTTCCGTATTTAACAAACATTCAGTTTTTTTTTTTTTTTTGCAGGGAGCTATTTCTTTTCCTTATCTCTGGCCATCTTTTGATGCTCATGTCAGCAGTCTGTTTGAAGAGTGACCTTAAATGTACAAGCTCAGTAAATTGCAAAGACTTGACCCAAAATAACTGGAATTGTGTTTTCAGTGAACAGTGTTTGCTGGGGAAATCGATTTTCACCATCAGAGACAATGTAACATGTAGACATGAATTTTGTCCATAGTATCATTGAAATAGGTTGTTGTTGTTGTTGTTCATTGTTTGATAATCAAGCACTCTAACAATTAATCAAAATTTGCTCAAAATCAAGTTCAGGGAGCGGTATTATGCCAGTGCTGGAAATCTAGTTTAACACTGCATTCTTGACCTCATCAACCCCATATAAGTAATTTCCGGGTTACAGAATTTTCAGTGGTTTGTGCAGAGTCACCTCAGTAACCATGCTTTTTAATACACACTGCTCTCAACCTGTTTCCATTTAAAATTGCCTGATAAACAGTTAAACAATTCATTTACTGAATTATCGAGAATAAGATAATATTAATTTAGAAATGACAATGTGATCACTGATAGGCTACATTTACAACGTGCATATAATACATTTAATACTGTAAGGATGGCAGTAATCCAAGTAATTAATTTAAAACAATCTCTGACTTCCATCTCCCTTTTAGCTTTTTTTTCAGCACTATAAGTTAATTATTTTGATATGGCTCTTAACTAATTCAGTATATTCTCAGTAATACAAAGAATACATTGTAGATGGGATATATCTTCTTTGGTGTATCAGCCCAGTCAAACATCGAGGCGAAACGGCATCACTTATAGGCTTAGCAAATATATGCTTTTTTTATGAGCTGCATGAATTCAGGGACTTCAAAACACACATTGACATTATTTGCCACCATTGATGTAGATAGGAAAATGCCTGCGAACTTTGTGATGCAATGAACAATATTGCCAATTAAAGACAAATTGTACTGTAATTTTACTGATTAGTCTGCGAGTGAGCAAATTTATGTTTGATGGATAATTAGGCGTGAAGAAATGTAGTTGCACACTCAAAGCTATGATGCGATTATAATTGGGCCTAATTTATTAACAACAGTTCAATTAGTCTTCTTCAGGGCATTGAGGAATGATTTAGCACCCTGAAGTCGACTTGAGTTGAGACATTGGTAATTTCTAAATTAATTATTGCATGATTAGCATCTTGGCTACGAATGTGCGACTGCTCTTCTTCAGATTTGTACATATTTTCACAGTGGTCAGCGCCTTCCCACTGCTGGTGTGCATTCCTTGTCTCAGTTAGTTTGGTGGCTAATTAGGGGAAGTAAATGGGATATCGGTTTGGAGTAATCATGCGTTATAAGGCAGGGTTCCTGAAGGGTTATACTCATGAGGGCTCATCACTGAAAATCCCACAGTGTCCCAGCTCAAGAGTTTCAGATCACTGTCTCTGATATAATCTCTGCTGTGTTTCATTGGTCTTCCCAACCCTGCTCACGACCCGTGTCCCCTGCAGAGTCCCATAGCCACACCCAGTCACACTGGCAGCCTGCCGCGCAACCTGGCCTCCACCCTGCAGGACATTGAGACCAAGAGACAGCTGGCACTTCAGCAGAAAGGCAAGGACGGCTGCACAACTCAGTGATTCATTACCCACTGTCGCACACCCTGATGCTCGATTTACTGATTCATAACTCACTGTCTGCATCACACTCCCTGATGCAAAACTCACTGATTCATAAGCCACCGTCTGAGTCAAACTCCCTGATGCCTAATTTACTGATTCATAACCCACTGTGTGAGTCACTCTCCTTGATACCCAACTCACTGATTCATAACCCACTGTCTGAGTTACTCTCCCTGGCGCCAAACTCTTTCATTCATTGCCTACTGATGGGGGACACTCCCTGATGCATAACTCACTGATTCACAACCCACTGTCTGAGTCATACTCTCTGATGCCTAATTCTCCAATTCATGACGCACTATCTGGGTGACACTCTGTGATGCATAACTCACTGATTCATTACCCACTGTTTGTGTCACACCTCCTGAGGCCCTTCTCACCAATTCAAAACCGATGTCTAGGTTGGGCTCCCCAATGCTGGACTCATATTTTCAGAAATCGGTGTCTGAGTGACTCTCTGTGATGCCCAATTGACCAATTCACAAGTAACCACCTAGGTTGCACTCCCTGATGCCTAAATTCACCATTTCATAACCCACTGTCTGGATCACATTCTGAATTTCCCACCTTAGTGATTTACTACTGAGTCAGAGTTGCACTCCCTGATGCCCAACTCACGCATTCATAAATCACTGTCAGGGTCACATTCCCTGATTCCTAATTTACCAATCCTATCCCTGTCATTCACGGACAGCTCACTGTCTGGCTAACTCTCCCTGACATACAATCTCTCTGGAACGGAACTGCTCTGGGAAACATTCATTGATAAGAAACTTGATAATAAGTTGATAGTAACTGTCTCTGTGGCAGCCAGCGGTACCTAGCGCGGTCCTTGGGTTATAAACAGATATGAAATTTGCTTCCTTTGTAACACAGTGATTGTCAACATACTCAGTGTCTCTGTTTCAATTTATGGCGTGAAAATGACACTTTATTTGCTTAAGTACTTGAGATAAATCAATAGGAGAGTTGGGCATACCAAAAGCATGCTATTTAATTGGTTGAGTTGAATTTAAAAATATAGAATTTCCACCCAAAAATTTCTCCAGAGGGACCTTAAGCGCAATTTTATCTGGAGTACCCTTGAGGAAAACTCAGAAAGACATATGAAGGGTATGGTCCGTGACACTCTGAGCTACAGGCCATCTGTATATTCCTACCTTATCCGTGTTCCTGTCAGTATGTCTTTACCACTCCTGCTGTAGCAATCATTTTGTACTGTCTGTCACACTGTCTGTCTGTCTTTCTGTCACTCTGTGCTCTCACAGAATCCATGCCTTCCACATCTGAATCTTCCTCCACCAACGACCCTGTCACAGGTAGATCCTTTCTGCAGACGCTTGAGTCTGAGAATGGGTTTGGTTTCACCTTTACTTTGCGTTTTCTCTGTCTGATAACTTCATAGCCAAATGACTTGCGGTTCAGGGGAAAAATCATCGCATGCATTAATTTTCTTCTCTTTCCTCTGAGATACCTATCCATCTTCATATAGGTTCATGTGCCCTCTGCGGGCTTTGTGCACTCTGTAAATAAAGTTTTATCATTACTGTCTCGGGTGCCTTGGATTTTGCGTTGGGGAAGCTTTGCTTATGGTGACACATGCATTTGAGCTTTTTCACACATGCATACATGGGTGACCAATGTATGTGGTGAGGCATGACTGGGCGGTGTGGTATTGCGGTGATCCTCTGTGAAGTCACAGTTAATTTGTGATTCCTAATGCCACATTAGCAGCCGAGGCTGGTGTCAGCTTGTCGTCTTTAGCATGCATTTATGGATGATTGCAGATGCGCATATATATATCGGGGTTATCTTTGCATTTGCATATCTTTGCTCACATTGCATTTAAGGGGAATGTGCTGAGGATCTGTTATTGTATTTGAATTTGCATTGTTTTTGTGTGTAGGAGACTGAGACTGGGAGAGAGAAACAATGTAAATGTTCTTTTTTGTAGCTATTAACGGCATATCGTCTGGAAACTTTAGTTGTGGAAAGTGATGGCGGTGGTGGATGATGAGGAAAGTGCAGCAGAGCTGATGAATGGGCCTTAGATGTAGTACCCTGCTCTTGGAGTCAGTATTTGTTGGAGTTATTGGGCTCTAATTTCTCGCAAGAGCTGTTGAGCCCACTATTTTCCGCAATTAAGTGTGGGTGCCACATCACTGGCATTAGGGCGGTAACACACGCCTCCTTAACACTCCCACCCCTCCGTCTCCAGGTCAGCAGGTGATCGAGGAGCAGAGGAGGCGCTTGGCTGAGCTGAAGCAGAAGGCTGCGGCGGAGGCGCAGTGTCAGTGGGAGGCGCTGCGAGGCTCCCAGACGCAGCTCAACGTGCTCCTCCCGCCCACCGTGCCTCCCATCATGCACCACTCCATCCTGCACCACCAGCCGGCTCCGCCCGGGGAGCGAGCCTACGACACGCTCAGCCTGGAGAGCTCCGACAGCGTGGACACCAGCGTCTCCACCGGCAACTCCGCCTGCTCCCCCGACAACATGTCCAGGCAAGATACCAACGAGAAACGCGACTCCCGCCTGGCCGGAACTTCAAGGTTCCGGCTGACTTCCGAGCTATAATTAGCGCAGATCTGGGCCCCGCAGTAACTCGCAAATCTGAGAGTGCAGACGACCTCAGGAAATTAATTTTACCACTTTATTAAACAAGCACTGGAATTCAATTTCCTCCGCCGTGCTTACCAGCAGGAAAGGTTTCCTGTTTTTTTGTTTTGTTAGCATTAAAATAGCTTTGTGCACTAATGATGCCCTGCATTATTTATTGTACCTCTGCAGCGCTAGTGGGATGGATGCCCTGAAGATCGAAGAGATGGAAAAGATGCTGAAAGAAGCACAGCTGGAAAAGGCCAAGCTAATCGAGAGCCGAGTGAGTTCTCCATGGATTTGCCGCCCCATAGTGCATGTATCGCAGAGCAGTGAGGGACCGGCTTTACAAAGCAGGATTACTTTGTTAGCTGAATAACTGATCCCATTTAAACCTGAAATCCTTCATATCTGGAACACAGACCGAAGTAAAATGAGATTATATTACATTACATTACAGAAACTTAGCTGACGGCCTTATCCAGAATGGCGCACAAAAGTGCAAAAGTTCAGTACAAGAGTGCTGAGCTTCAAGTAGGTAAGTTAAGTGCCAATAGTTCAAGTTCAAGAGATGTTCTTGCTTTTGTTCCCCAGCATAGTTATCCAACTAAATCAGTAATTCTTTTCGTGGGCGTATACTCCTGGGCAGTATCTTTGTGATTGGGTCCCGTTTCAGTGGGAGGAGTTATGTACAGTAATAATGTTCTCTGGGCGCTGTGATTGGTCCAGGAGAAGGAGACGCAGGCGCGGAAGCATATGTTGGAGGAAGAGAGGAGGAGGCGGGAGGAGGCGGAGAAGAGGTTGCAGGACGAGACGGCTCACAGGCAGCAGCTGGTGGAGAAGGAGGTGAAGATGAGGGCCAAGAACTTTGCACAGGTCAGAACGCCCTCCCGGGTTACAGCCATTTCAGTTACACCAATTACCTCCCCACACACCTCACTTTCACCAATCACAACCAAACTCAGCTCGGTGAAGCCTGATTCATTGTGAGGCGCCCAACAATTTTGATGAGTATCCCTGGACAGAAATGATGCGCCTTCGACAGAAAAAGTGTTGCTTGGTACTGCCCTTTCATGTCACATCAGGAAAATTTTGTTTGCAGTCACTGTTGTATTTTGATGCACAATGTGATTAGGTAGTCACACATCAATGTCTAAGTAGAGGTGTTTCATAAAATTATTTGTTCTGTCATGGTAACTTTATATTACTTGTAACATACGCCAGCTGGAGGATAGTGTCTGGTTACCATCGGGATGACTGAAACCTTTCGCTCAAGCATAAATTTAAAACATTGCATGGCTGTTTAATTTCTGTCAAGTGATACTTATCAAAAAAGTTGAGTGCCCAACAATAAATCAGGCTTTATTCTAATCACAACCTCCAATTTCATTTATTCTAATCACAGCTGTGCCCACCCCTGTCACACCAATCACACAACCATGCTCATCTCAATTACCCTAATCACAACCACATCAGTTTAAATTATACACTCACTGCCCCGTCTGCCTCAGACACACAAATCATTATGTCACTTATTTTATTTTATTAGGACTATGCCTGTCTCCGTAACACCAATCACACGGCCGTGCCCATCTCAATGACTCTAATAACAACCACGTCCATTTAAATTATGAGGACTTTGCCAGCCCCAGCCGCAAGGGAATATCCCTTCATTCCCCAATGCTCAATCCCCCTGTAAATCAACTGGGAAAACAATGTGCACAATTACTGAGATTTTGGTAAAAGAAATGCATCAACATGAATTAATTTGTTAACTCATAGCATTGACTTTAATTATGAATTGACCAAAAGTTAAAGGGTTCTTGCTCTAGTAATTATAAATATCTGTACTAAAGTTTCAGAGATAATTATTTAAATTGTTAAAGTTATTTTATGTTGACATGAAGGATGTTTGGTTGCAGCAAATGCGATGGTAGGCAGAGTCAATCCATAATATCCCGGAAAATAATTTGGGGGTATAATAATTGTGGTAATCACTGCTCCATCCAGCTCAGATATTTCAATAAAGCCATGCTATTTCACCGTTGTATCAATCACTGCCTCGCCAAAATAAATGACTTATCCACCGTTAAACTCACTTTGATTGCTGCAGTAACTGCCATATCTTGGTGACAGTCGCTGTCAAGCCCTTTAGGTTGCATCCTCCCAGCTGTGCTTTTAAAAAAAAAAAAACAATAACTATGCAAATAATGACTAAATAATGCACGAAAATAATGCAACGGCAGACTCGTGACTGATGCAAAGCTTTTGTGATTACATTTTTGACATTGTGCGTTATCAGCACAAACACTGCATCTGCGTGTTATGTGAAAATACGCCGTGCGATCTGTTGGCTTTCTGAAACAGGCCCGTCCCATGACGCGATACCTGCCCATCCGTAAGGAGGAGTTTGACCTGCGCAACCACATCGAGTCCTCGGGGCACAACGTGGACACCTGCTATCACGTCATCCTCTCCGAGAAGATGTGCAAGGGCTACCTGGTCAAGATGGGCGGCAACATCAAGTCGTGGAAGAAGCGCTGGTTTGTCTTCGACCGGCTGCGGAGAACGTTCTCCTACTATGTGGGTAAGACTGTCCCCCCCCCCCCCCCCTTTCTGCTAATGTGCTGATGCAATACACTGCTATTCCAGTGGCTTTCAATCCCATACTGTACTCCAAAGGAGCTGAAGGTCTGGGAGTTTTCAATGATCTGTTGCAGCTCTACCAAGACCTGACTTCAAACTCCTTTTTCCCCCCACAAACCCAGCACTGTTACAGGATTTCGAGAGTTTAAAGCGCCTATATTCCATTTGCCTGTAGTGAATTGGCCTGCCCCCCTCTTCATTGGGAATGATATCTGTTGATGATGATGAAATATGCTGCAATGCTAGCGCGCTCCGCGGCGAGGAAAGCCGCTCGGTTCTCGCCGTGCGCTGACATATCATAGCGGCGGAGACACCGCAGTTAACTCGAGTTTTCAGTGCTAATGAAACAGCATGTGGAAACAAAAGATTCTCAGGATTACAGAGACTCCTTTAATAAGCGCCGCACCACCTTGGTCTTGCTCTTTTTTTTTTTGATGTTGGAAAGAGAAACATACAGTGGATGCCGCTTCATGGAGATCAAACGGTTTTATTTGCCTTGGAGTTGGGAAGTTGAAACGGTGGGAAACGACTGCAGTCCTGCTCATAGACATCTGTTAAGCGAGCGCATAATTACAGTAACAGCCATGACTTAGAAATGAATATAACTATGTGAAGAGGCATACATTAAGCGTCTTAATTGGAAGGGAATCTCCATGCAACGAAACTGCGTTGAGAGCGCCTTAAAACACTTTCGATAGAGCTTATGGCTTTTATGACTTTATTTATTTATTTATTTGCTTGTTTGTTCACTCGTTTTCGCTGAAAATGGTCATTTTCTGCATGTCCTCTCTGCTGTGTGCTTCACTGCAGACTTGCAGCGAAGTGAAAATAAAGTGTTACTTTGGCTCTACTTTTCCCCCCAGACAAGCATGAGACGAAACTGAAGGGGGTGATCTACTTCCAGGCCATTCAGGAGGTGTATTATGACCACCTGCGCAGTGCCACCAAGGTACAGTCCTCTGCACCGCTAACCACTGCAAAACACTCCACCCCTCCACACACACCCCGCTGAGAGAGGCACAGAGCTGATCGATGCCTTCCGCTTCACACAAAGAGCTCTCTGCGCGCGCGCGTGCGTGTGTGTGCCTGCACGTGTGCATGTGTGTTTGAGTGTGTGTGTGTGAGAGCATGTAAGTGGATGAGAGACTGTGTGTGCATGCGTGCGTGTTAGCATTTTGGAGTACGAGGGAGTGTGCGAGTTTGAACTGAGGTGTCTGAGTGTGAGTTCCTGTGAGTGTACATGTATAATATCAAGTATATGAACAACTGCCAAAATACCCACACAAGTCAAACATTCACACTAATTTCATCACTGTATTTTCTTTCAGCTTAGCAAAGCCTCCCTTTATTTCATGTTCAGCTTTTTTATGTGCTTTAATATTGTATGTTTATATTCAGAATATTGTTCATTTATTTTCTCATGTAATTAAATAAGTTTATTTGATTTTCATTTGCAAACTTACTCTCTATGTCCTTCTCTTCTTTCCATTTTTCTTATTTCATCCTCTTTTCTCTAACTCTGTCTGGCTGCCTCACAGAAAGGACTTTTCAACCTCAGTTTCACCAGTGTATGTATTAGAGTGTGTGCATGTTTCTGCTTATGAGTGTGCGCAACCCTGTCTGCCTTCCCCCTTACATTGCCTCAGTGCTCACTTTTTTCCTGTCCCCTTGTCTAACTGCCCAAAGCAAAGGTCCATGGGTCTGGAAACAAAAATACAGCATCACCACTAAATGAATTTTGCATCAACAGAAAGGCTTTTCCTCCCATGTGTCCTCAGTGGTTTAAGAGTGTATTTTGTGTCCCAGTTGCTGTATTCCTCATACTGTGACTCATCCTAAACACGTCCTCCCGTGGTTTTCTAGTTAATATTTCATAATATTTGTGGAAATGCCACAAACTTTGTCCCATTGAAGGCTCATTAACAAGCATAGTAGTCATATATGTTGTAAAATATTTTTTATAAAAATAAGCAAACATTTATAATAGAATTTCCCATTTGTCTCGGAAATGTAAAAAAAAAATAATAATAATTTTTGTTTTTTGGAATGTATTTACTCGCTTAAAGCATGCTACTATATGATCATTTCTGACTACAGACAAGTGTCAGTAGAGCAGGTCTATTTGAGTGCATGCTTGCGTGTGTGTGTGTGTGTGTATGTGTGTGTTTGTATTTGTGTGTGTGCGGTCATGTCTGCGCATGCATATGCATTCGAGTGTGTGTGTAGTGTGTACATGTTTGGTACTGTTTGAGTGTGTGTGTGTGTGTGTGTGTTAGTGTGTGTGTGTGCGTGGGTGCTTGTGTGTGTGTGTGTGTGTGTTTGAGTGTGTGTGTGCGTGGTTGCTTGTGTGTGTGTGTGTGTGTGTTTGAGTGTGGTGTCCTTGTATGCATGTGTGTCAGCATGTTTTAGCATGGGTGTGTGTGTGTGTGTGTGTGTGTGTGTGCGTGTGTGTGTGTGTATGTGTTTATATATATGCGCACGTGGGCCTGTTTGCGCATGTGGTGTGTGTTTATGAGTGTGTTTGAGTGCTTGGTGTGATTGTGGTGTGATTATGTTTGTAAATGTTTTGTGGGTGTATGAGAATTTGGGAGCCTGTGTGTGTGTGTGCGTGTGTGTGTGAGACTGTGTTTGTGTGTGTGTGCGTGTTGTGCATGTAGCCTTGTGTGGGTGCGTTAGGTGTTTGTGTGTGGTCTACATGTATGGGCATTTTTGAGCTCATGTGTATTGTGCGAGTGTTTGAGTGTGTTTGACTGCTTGTGTGGCGTGTGTGTGTATGCTTGTGTGTGAGTGTGATTGAGCCTGTGTGGGGTGTGTTGGTGTGCATGTGTGAGTGTGTATACGTATGGGTGTGTGGTGAGTTTGTTTGCGGACACACACCCTCACGCATGTGTTTTCTTCACTCTCTAAATTTCCATTTCCCCCCAGCACATCTCTGACCTGCTGCCTCCTCAGTTCCGTAGAGAGGTGTGTCTCCTTAACTGTCTGTGTGCCGTCTGATCCTCCATTCCAGCACACACGCACACACACGCACACACACACACACACACACACGCGCGCGCGCGCGCGCTCACACGCAAGCCAAACACTCACTCGCATCACTGTCTTTCTCCTCAGTAACTGTGCGCAAATAACATCAAGTCACGCACTGTTGACAGTGTGGTGGTATAATCCGCTGTTGGTCTCCTCAGTGCTCGTGCGCTTTGGTAAAACTTGTGCGCTTCAGTAAATACGGTGGGTTTAAACTGAATGTGTCGACGGATACAGATGTTTATTTGTTGTAGAAGACCTTTCTCTGGTCCACAGCTTGAAGCTGACTGTGCTATAGTCAGTCTATTTTCTGTTATTGTTCATTTTATTCATATTATAAATGGCCTGTTAGCTATAGCACAGCAGTAGCTATGGCGTGATCTGGGTATGTTGGGGATCTGGTTTTCCAGCCAGAAGATGGCACTAGACTGAAGTAGCTTCAGATCGGGGCAACGATGTTCTGCTCTGACTCTCTGCCTTTTCTGTTTGATTTCAGAGTCCGAATCCCTCTTTGACTTTCTGCGTGAAGACCCATGACCGGCTGTACTACATGGTGGCTCCATCTCCAGAAGCTATGAGGATATGGATGGACGTCATAGTCACGGGGGCTGAGGGCTACACACAGTTCCTGACCTGAACTGGAGAGGGTGGCCATTTTGAAAAGTTCTGAAACAAGCAATTCCAGCAGGGATATGAGAAGTGCCCTGAGACCTTTGGCCCCAGTTCCGATTTTGGGGAAAGGCCTATATTTTTTACTTTTATTTCAGTTAATATGTTCATTATACACCTTTTCCATTTTTTTCTACTTGCTTATACATGGATGGAAAAGGGAGTTCTGGAAAGACAGAAACAAAATGATACCAAAACTCTTGGCTTTGCAGCATAAAACAGAGCCTTGCTTATACTGCCAATGGAGAAATAATTTTTATCTTTTTTTTTTTAGGTTTTCTTTTTTTGGTAACGGTCCCCTGATGAAAGGACCTGTTTTTGTGCACAGCTCACTTCAGTTCTTTTGAAGTTTAATGACACTGAATTATTTAAATTTCCACTACAGGCCATTGTGGGCTTGCCAATCTCAAAGTGTTTTTTTTCCCAGTGATGCAGAATGGTGACATGCCTTCCACAGGCGCAGAAACTTCTGTCAGCTCTAGCTTTGTGTCCATGGAATCATTGTCACATCAGCGATGAAGATTTCTTTGCCAGTAAATGAAAAACAATACTGTTCTTACTGGCCATCAGCCAATAAAAACATGGCTGTGTAGATAAATCCAGGACAGTTTCCACCAAAGATCTTCACTGCCAGCAGCTTCAGAGGGGCCCTGTTACCTTTTTTTATGATTATGATTATTATTTTTTTAATTTAAGAAGTATCTCCATTGGAAACTGCTGAATCGGATCCACACTGTGTTTTTCTGCGAATATTGCCAACAAACTTATTAAAGGTGCATAAACACACACTCTCACAAGCATTCGCGCACACGCACACACCCACACCCACATGTCCACAAGCATGTACACTTAATCGAGTTTGACTATACCCCAGATATGGAGCAGCCATTCCATCAGTGCCAGCCTCTAGCAAGAGCTACTAATGACTTGTACTGCAGACACAATTTAACTAACTGTAACAATGCAATTCATTTTCTCTTGAAACTAATATGTGCCTTCATTGTTATTCCAGGTATATGACTTCAAAGCTTGTTCAAAAACTATCCTGAACTATGTGTGCGCGCGCGCGTGTGTGTGTCTCTATAAGTGTATGTGTGTGTATATACAGTATATGTGGGAATACGTTTGCGTGTATGTAAATGTGAGTGTGTGTGTGTGTTTGTGTAATTTTAACAGCGAAACCGAATCGCATAAGGCTCGTGGAAATTAACAGTCATGTGACCACCATTGGATAGCAATGTGATATTGGGTCACTTGGACCAGAATCTTTCTGATTTAAAGCCCAGGTATTCTTTTTTTTTTCAAAGCAAACAGTGAACCATAGTGTTTGCTGTGCAGTGATCCTGTTTGCAAATTGTGTACTGTGTTCTGGTCTGTAAGGTAACGACTTCTAAAGTAAGGTTCATGGAGCCAATGCATGTCCAGAACATTCTGGACAGGAACTCAAATGGCTAGATCTACAAAATCAGTGTATTCCTAATTACTTGCTCCGGAGCGCTCAGTGTAATAATGGCTATTCGCTGACTGACCATAACAGTGTGTCCAGACCAATACTCGTCTCAGTCGTGTGCCTGGTGCTAAGCTAATGCGAGTAATTCTTTGGGGATCAGTAGATGTTATTGTTACACTTCAGTATTGTACCAAATGTGAATAAAGGCTTAAAGTAAGGTCTCAATGATGCAACCATTTCAACAAAGGGTTGGTTGGTTAAATTACCTGGTAACCAGCGAGACCAATTGAAATCTCCTCTTGATTTTTTTCCTTTTTTTTTTGTGGCATCCTTGCCCTGTACACCTCACCTATGCATACACCCTCATCATTTAGCTACTTATTCAAAAGTAATTAACTATAAAACTTATGCTTAATGACACTACAGGCTTGTAATGTACGGCACACAGAGGGAGTAACCGGTACCCTGAAGAACCATTTAAAAAATCAGGAATGCTCCTGTTTTTTCCGCGAAAGTACAAAACATCCCACAAACGTCATGATGCAAATCTGCTACTTTTAGCATAATACATTTAAGAATCAGCTTTCGATAAAAGTTAAACGTTATGGGTTTCTTACCACAAATGAAATCTTTAGTTTCCCAAAAAATACACCAACTACAGTATGTGCAGGAATTCGTACCATTTTGATAGGCAAAAATTTGCTTGTAGGAAAGGTATTATGTTTGTGGGATAATTACAGTATAAACAGCAGATTTGTACTACCTTTGTCATTTATCATGTTTGCGGGACATGCTTATGTTTTTGGGTTTAACACAACACTCTTATTTTTGTATGAGAGTTTGCCTGGTGGCAATACAAGATACTGATTAATGTGCTCGTTTGTTGTTATTTGTGCAATTATTGGATTGGGTGATATTTTTACTCTTTGCACACCGTATTTCCTCTGTTTGGTGGTATCTCACCCCCACCCGCTTTCACTCTGCCCCCTCCGTCATGTCCCAACCACGCCCGACCAGAGCGCCGTTCACACATTACTCACACTCTCACACTCACTCTGGACCATATTACATAAGTGGTACCTTATTTCCTCACAACATTATGTGTGTGGACTATGCGGGGGCTGTCGATTAAAAATGAAATCTTAACCATGGTGTCTTTTGTGTTTTTACACACTTGTCAGTAGGGAGAGTGGACAGGGTCAGAGGTCATTGTTAATCTCAAATTTCTACGGCCTTGCATGTTCACAAATAGAATGCATGCATGCTCAAATTGGGGTTGTCAACGCAATCATATCAGTTGAGGTACAATTCAGTGCATCTGTAAAGAAAATGTACATGTAGGCATGTGAAGATATTTAAATTGATCATGGAATTTTGCCAATGTGCTGAATTAACCTGAGTGAGAACTGAACAAGTCGATTGGGAAGCAGAATTTATGGTTTTATGTGACTGCGCCACTTCAAAGCTGAATCCCGTTGGTGCTTCACAGTGTTTATCAGGCTAATGTATTCATGTGTGTGCAGCAACTCACAAACTGCAACGGCAGCCATTACACTCCCAGACAGCAAATAGATCCGAACCGGATCAGCACCGGATGTAGTCCAACATCCTGAAAACTATCTGCTCCAGATAATTTTTGCTCCCTGGCCCAGATCCGGCACAGATCCACTTTACAGTTCTGGAGCAGATCCGGACCAGATCTGAAGCGGACCCGCAAAAGATCAACTGTTTACAGCCCATATCTGGCACAGATCAGTCAGGCGGCTGTCAATCTGCCAGATACGTTGCAGGTGTGTTCAGCGGGTCCGACTGGTAAACGGAGGCAGGGCGGAGGTGGCCGAATCCTATATGGACCTTTTTGCTGTCTGGGTTGTGCCAACATTAAGCAGTCATATTGTTGCCCCAGTCAAAAGTTTTTGTGAACCCCAATATTTTCTGTAATTGTTACAATTTTTTGATTTGTTCTCGTGTAAAAGTCTCATTTGGGTTGTATAACAAAGGTAGGAGAACTGAAGCCCAATATACAAGCCATGTGTATAACAAAGCAAACTAGAACGGGCACTCGGTAGAGCGCATACCTTCGCCGACGCCACTGAATCCCTCGCCACATAACTCTGAGGACCAATTTTTATTTTTTTAAATGATTGATGAATGACAAGAGTACGATATATTTTTTTTTACATCAATACGCCTTTAAGTTCGAAAGGTAATGACCCCCCTGACCTTTGACCCCCATCCGCTAAGAAGGGTATTGACCCCATTGTACCGTGTTTCACATCACAGGATCGGGTATATAATTCTGCACATTTTGGCGTTGGTTTCATGCCGATCGGATAAAAATTGACCGAGATATGGCCGAAAGTCGGTTTTGACCTTTTCGTGGCCTTGATCTTGACCTTTGACCCGATCACTCCCAAAATCTAATCGATTGATCCTCAGGTCATGCCAAATCAACCCACCAAATTTTATGAAATTCCGTTTGGTACTTTTTGAGTTATTCGATACACATACATACAGACAGACAGACAGACAGACACACAAACAAATAAATACACGGGGATCAAAACATTACCTTCGTCAGCGAAGTCGCTGGCGAAGGTAATTAAGAAAAACCAGGATTGGTGATTTTGTCAATATCTAAGCAGATCAGTAATGATGGTCTAATCCAGTGCTTCTCAAACCTCTTCTGGAGGACCACCTGTCCTGAGTGTGTTCGATCACTCCAGCACAGGCGATTCCAACAATCTACTCATGATCAAGCTGCTTCAGGGGGTTGATAATGAGCTGATCATTTCAATCACCTATGCTGGATTCCTTGTGGATTTTTCTTGTAAATGTATTATTCGTTATAATGAAGTATTAGGTTTCAGTTATTTCTTTGTTGTAAACAGACATGTAAGATAAAGACTTAAGATGTCATGGTTTGGAATCGTCCGCTTTCTTTGCTGCTCTCGTCCAGGATGACATCGTTTTGCTCTGAATCGAATTCTTGGGCCAGCTGGCAATAATTGGGGGCTTCACCCGGATTCTATATAAGCCCTAGTTCTTTCTCAATTCCCTCGCTAGAGTGTCAGTGTTACGTTTAGCACTTTAGCCAGTAAGGTCTCTAGGAAGAGAGTTGTTAGGGACTTAGCTGCACAATTGAGGACAAGTTATAGTAAGCAAGGGAATCTTTGTTTTGTTTTCCCTTTTCTTTTCGAGCTCGCTTTGCTTCCTTCTCCGGACAACATTTAGGTCCGTTGGTAGCACAAGTCTCGCCTTATTTTATTTGTGTCTCTCCTTCCTCTGCTGATTGCCTTTTAATTCTGGCCACTGCGTTTGGCGTCTGAAACTCCACAGCCATCACACAAGAACGTAGGGTGTGCAAAAACTTTTGACTGGTAGTGTATAATATTTTGAACTTTATAAGATTCAACCAACGTCAATGAAGATGCCCACCATAAGTAATATTGTTTTATTTTGTGCAAGCCGATGTAATACAAAATAAAAACAAACATCGCACAAAATGATCCTACGGTGAAAAAGGTACATGTCGACATGCTTAAAATACTCATGAACTCGGAGGGCAAAAGCTAGCCTCAAACGCAAACTGAATAAGACAGGTATTAACTACTGAGTCCCAAAACACCCAGTGAGCTACAGTCAAAGAATCAGCCAAGGCATCTGGGTAGAGCTGAAAAGGTTTTGTCAGTTGTTTAAAATATTGTCAACCCCCTGTAGGGTTATGGCAGTTATGATCCCGTGCATGAGTAGTCTTATGGTCCACCGCTTCACAGTTTATTGACATCATCACCTGGAATGAGAAAAGCAACAAATCAGAACACCTGCTTCAATGGATTTCATTCCAGGCATTAATAGACCCCCCACCCCCCCATCCACCCCATATACACACACTGATGAATATTTATGCTTAATGGGAACTATATTGCTTCCACATTAAAAATGGAGAAAACTATGCAAGTCCAGAGGCCGCTTGACTCCGATTGAGATTGATGCACAAATTGCTCTTGGGAGACAGGTAGTAGTCCAAGCCCAACCAGCCGTGCTGCCCTGCATGCCGAGGAACGTCGCAGACTGGTTGTCTGCGAGTGTGGGCACATCTGTGTGTATGTACGTGTGTGTGTGCTTGTGTGTGGGAGTGGTACATGAATTGCAGAGGGGTTATTAGGTCTGACGGCAGGGAGAGGTGAAATGTAAAAATTTAATCTCAGGTCACTCTCAAGAATTAAAGCACACTTGGTTTTCGCTGAGCTGATGCAACACTTACCTTCGGCACAAGGAGAAGAGTATTCACTTACGGCTTCATCACCTGAGAAACAGGAAGTTCATCATTTGAATGGATCCAACTCCGCTCATGAGAACAATCTCCCATTATTTTGGGAACAGGCTCTTAAAATCTAAATTACTCATTCACATTTTTAAATTATTTTGATTGTCTCCAAAGCTTTAAGAGCCGCTGTGTAACCCTTGCATTAAAGATACTTTTATGATCCCCATGGATGTTATTTGCCAATGTACAGATCTAATTCTGTAGAAAATATTTCCGTAATGCCATAGTCTGTAAATAATACATAGTCATGAAAGCTAACTACTTTGGTCACATATAGAATTTGATTTCTTGAGAACTAAAATGACTAGGAATACTTTTTTGCTTTAATATAATGACTTTTTTCAGACCCAAAACAGTGCAGGACACAAATGATGACTGCAACATGGTAAGGAAAAAGTCCCTATTGGAACATAATTCCTACCCAGTGAATAAGATTTTGGAAACAGAAGACAGTAAATAGATATAATTCTTCACATGCCGCACTCCGTTGGTTCCTTCGTAATTCCTTATCAGGATCTCCACTGAGAATGCATCAGAGGACACTTACTTGTCTGATAGTAGTCATAGACCTTCACCACTGCAGGTTTCAGGTTCCTAACAGGTGTGTCTTCCACGATGGCCACAGTGTACGATCCACTCTGTCCCTTCTTCAGCTGGAAATGAACCGGTAAACGAACAATTAACCCTGATAAAAAAATACACCTCTCCCTGTAATTCCACCATTTGCCAAAGATTTCTCTGATCATAATTCAGTGCTGCAATGGCGACCTTAGAATTTTCATGGCACAGACTTCATGGGTATAGTGTTTACGTGAGCTATGTGCCTTTACATCAGGGGGTCCCCAATCTTTCCCAGAAAGGGCCAGTGCGGTTGCAGGCTTTCATTGCAACCAAGCAGCTACACACTTGATACTACTTATTTACTAATAAGATACTCACACCTGATACTCTTTGCTAATAAGCTTGTTTAGTACAGTCTGGTGTGTAACTGCTTCGTTGTAACGAAAGCCTGCACCCACATTGGGTCTTTCCGGGAAAGATTGGAGATCCCTGCTTTACATCATCCAACACATTGGATACAAAGGCATTATGGATGATTATCAAATAACTGAATAATATTAGCTAAAACCTGAAATAGTGAATCATGCCAGTGACTCAAAATGTGCATGTATGTTAAAGTTTAGTTGTGGTGCAACCAAACAGTATGATGTAGAATATGTGGGATGAAATATGCTTTAACCATGATATGATATTTAAAGATAAAAGGCCAATATATGCAGTACAACTTAACACCGCAATCTACCACATCTCAGATGGATACTTCCAGCAGGATATGCATATCACAGAAAACATCATCCTATATTAGCTCTACAAACAGTGGCTTCAGTTCACTCCTCTGGCCTGTGCAGTCCCTACATTTAAATCCTTCAGAGCATCTGGATCTCAATCCAACAGAACATATGCAGTATGGCGCATTTAGACTATAGCATGAAAATGAGGTAGAAAAATTGGTTGGAACCTGTGAGCTAGTCTTGTACCACAATGGGCAAAAATCCAGATGTTCCAACTCTTAAATAAATCAGGCTGTCCTGAAGACACATTGACATCCTACCTAATCTTGCTAATTGTGATCACTCAACGAGCAAGGGAATGCACATAGAAACACCAGAAAAGACTCTGCATCGTACCCCATCCAGGTAAATGATGATGTGTCCGTCTTCCTGGTCGACACGCTTCACAGCGGCATGAACCTTCAGCTGCAGATTCAGACAACACACTTTTAATGCCGAGCTCCATGTGTCTGATCAGCCAAAGGACCTGCAGTTCTAAGTATCTCATAGCCACTGCAAAGACATAGGCTGAAAGTATCTTGTGGATGGATGTACAATAAATTATGGTTTCAAGCTCCTGGGATGAGCGGCATTACTCACAAGTTGTAGAGATGCCTTGTCAAGGTGGAATCCAGACAGAATCTTGATGTTAATGATCACCATGTTTGTCTCGTCCCGAATCCCGTCGTACCTGTCACAGACAATCGAGTCACAGAGATCATCTCGCGGCACCAGTCAGCAGGAGGGCATGCTATTTTAGGACAGCGAAGAGCTAAGAGAGCAGAGACAGAAATACTTATAACAGGCTCGGACGAACTAGTCCATGTTTAAAAGATCAAGGTTGATAGCTGATGCAAGTGGCTGTTAATGCCTCTTCTGCCATTAAGCACTGGTATATTAAAGCTAGGGATGGGAAGTCTGACACAGAGGCACCGAAGCTCGTATCACTTCCGCAAAGCAATCTGCCTTGGCACAATGTATCGGGGCGCGTATGAAAGTTGTAACGTCACGTGACTGATGTTTAAATGGGACATTTCACACAGCGGCAACGGTGCTTGTATCATCCCCGTAAAGCATTACTGGTTTGATTAAGCTTTAAAGTGTCGACACTTTCATTGCTTTGACATGTCGTTATGGATAACATCAAACGTTCATGAGTTTGGGAGAAGTTTGACTTGATCTCCCCTAACCTACCAATTAACCTAAAGGTAAATTGTCTTAGGCTTAGGCTACTATCTGTTTACATGAACTGAATGAATTAATAATAGTAATAATAATAATAATAATAATAATATAAGGCATCACTGGGCAAAACATGAACATGATGATGTTTCCTCTGCTTCAACGGCTCCACCTAGCCATGCTAACGTTTATACACTTTAAGTGTTTATCTGTTATCTGAGCTGTGGTCACCTGCTGCAATTACTTTCTCTGCTATTTGTTTTTGCAAAACATCGACAGAAGTCTTCAATACAACTACTGTCGTGCATTATGCAATCTCAAATATGTATAACCGTTCGCGTTAAGATCTATTGATCTATGAGGGGAATCGAACCGCAGTCGCCTGCATGCTGAGCTGCCGCGTTACTACTCTCCCAAGGGCGTATTGAATTTTCACCGCAAACTATAGTATATAGTCTTACAAGTTTCAGTCTTGCAGAACGCACACACACACAAAAACACACAAACACGCACACGCATCCTTGTACTTCTGTCCTTGCTGATGACATTACATTGACTTCCATCCTTTTTTGTGTGTGTCTCTACAGCCTTTCCTTAATCTTAACAATAGGCAATGTATGCCAAACTCAAACCCTTACCCTGACCTAAACGTGTCCCTAATTCTAACGTTAACCCCTAACCATAACGAATAAGTCACAATTTGCCTTCGTAGTTGCGAAACACAAGAAAATATCCTGACTTCCCAAAAATTTCCTCACGTAGCAGGGAAACAACATTTTTTTGGTTCGCACTTGAAAGCAAGTACATGAACACAGACACACACACACGCACACACACACACACACCTCACACGCGTTGTCACAAGGAGCGTTTTCTCTGTAACATTGCAGACTCCCACAGCACTGGCGGAGATGTTGAAGGCAGTGTAATCAGGGGGTGGGGGTATATTGTAATTCACAGCAATCTGGAAAGAAACAAAAGCACAAAAGTGTGGACAAATCAGGGACACATCAAGTTTTTCTTTTACAAATCCATAATTTCTCCCCTTTGTGAAATTAAGGACTGCATATCTGAAGTCTCGCCCTCTCTCTGAACTGGGAATCTTTAACACTTGAACCACGACTGCTGCTTTTTATACAGCACTGATGTTAGTAATGCATGTTATTTCATGTTAGTAAAAGATATGAGTCCATCCGTCCATGACTTTTTCTAAATATGAGTTTTCTATGTCATATCGAAGTTTAGAGCTGTTATAAAACGTGAGTGTAGATATTAAATTACTTTGAGCCCCGTAGCTGCTTTTTTTGCGGCAGCGGCTTTGACCGCAAATACCCCTGTCTGCAACGCACGAGAGACAGAGAGAGAGAGAGAGAAGTGTGTGAGCATGTGCGCGTGAGTGCGTGTGTAGGCTATGTGGGTATGTGTCCTATAACATAACATTACGGAGATTTCCTTCAGCTGCTTTCACACTGGACGTGAAACAAATTTTTCGCAGGACAGATTACATTCAAAGGCAATGCAGAGACGCGAATAGACACGCGTATTCGCGTCTTTGCATTGACTTTGAATGTAATCTATCGTGCGAAAAATTCGTTTCGCATCCACTGTGAACATGGCTTTAGAAACACAGCCTGATCTGGGCTAAATTTATCTATACATTATTTTTATTATTATTACTTTTATTGTTGTGTACTATTAGCCTACTAAAGGTAGTCTATAGGCTTACTCAGCTGTCAAGTCCACCCCTTGTTGGATTCGTTCTTGTTGCAGTAGGGCTACGCGATTGGGCAAATGTTGACTCAAGTTTCTCATATAATGTGTTGGTCAGCATAATTAATTACTGTACGTAATAAATTCAAATGTATTTATTGGCAATTTTTTATTTCATTCATTCAAAAACAATATATTGTTGATTCTCTCTTTATAATCGCATAATATTATGAAATGGCCTCACATTTGCACTGCCGTCAAAAAAGTGGCAGCCGCAGTTCTAGGGGGGTTTAGAATTCCGCAGCGCTACTGTTAAAGAAGGGGAATCCTGCTGATTACGCCAGTGTGAGCCGCTACCTGTGCAAACACGCAGCTCTGCCCCTGGGCCTTGATGGTGTACTCCCCCGGTACTTCCGGCAACTGCTGCTCCTGGTACAGGAGCTTGTTTTGCTGACTAATGTCAAACTTGTGATTGTAGCCCCCGGCCGACACCACAGTCACCACGCTGGAACCATCCGGATTGTAGACAGCAGCGCCATACAGAGACAGGGCCTGGAGGGCCACCACTGTGTCCTGTGTAAAGAGGGAGACTCAGGTTAAAAGGCTCATCCTCTTAAATGTTATTTCTATTTTAGGATAATTAAGAGCAGAGAAAGGAGGCCTTAGCACATCTCAGAGGTCTAGACAACAGCAGCCCATACTTAACATCATGGTTGATATCCTGCTAGCGTGACAATTTCCAGCTGAAAGCAGCTGAACTTCATTGTCTTCATTGTTTCCAACCTCCATAAGTGTGCTAAATAAATTCATTTCACAGATGTGCACATAAATATATTTTGACATGCTGAATAAGCTTAACATTCAAAGGCGAGGAAAACACTTCTTTCAGCTCTTACCCGAAAAAAGTACATATTCTTCTCATTCCCTTAATATTTTTTGCTAATTTTTGCGATTTTTATGTACCAAGTAATCAAACCTCAAACCCCTGAAATACAACTAATTAGCACAAGTTTATAAAATGCCACCATTCCGTATATTTTTTAGCCAATCAAAAAATACTCCATGTGGCAATGTGCCGAATGTTATGACATGCTCGGACACCAAGAAATCTGCATTTCTATATAGACCTATATGAAGTGTATGCAAATTAGACCTGATTATCACTAGTGCTGCAGCTTAATTTTATGCTGAATAATCAAGATTCAATATTAACAATCATTGTTAGAACCTGAGCCACAAAATCAGTCGCTGGGTGCGGCTGTTGATTGCTCCTGCCATACGGAAAACTCAGACCTACTCATGGGCATAAGCTTGCACAGATTTCCCTTGGCAAAGCCTGACTTGTTACACCGATTATGTCACCGATTATGTTCTGCACACTTTTTACCTGGTTGCTTTAAGGAGCACGTTTACGCAAAGTATGGAATTTAATAGCCCAGTAAATATTGGAAGATTTTCAAAGATGATGCCGTGCCAATGGAATTCAGTGAACGGCAGGCCCCTGAACCTAAGCCCCTGTCAGCTGTAGCCAGCCTGGGGAAACAATAGCGTCAGTAACAGATAGAACAGGTAACCTCTCCAAATCTTATGTCAGCTTATAATTTGTCACTGTAGTTATACCGACTCACTAATCAAGAAGGCATAGGCAGCACTCCGAATGCATAAAATAAATGTATTGCCACACTATTGGACGTTTCGGATCGTACCCTTCCTCAGCATGTATGGCAAATAAAATCAATTGGCACAGGTGTGTTTTACAGGCACAGGTAATCTCATCACTATGGGCATCAAACAGGTGTCTCAATATACTACTAAGTTAGCATGCATAATACCTACACAAATAGGTTGTAATGACAAACACCAATCACTGATTTCATAGTTACATGATTTCATAAATACATAGTAAATACAAAATGATATAAGCTAAAAAAAGAAAATTATAATAAATCTCCTCATTCAGGCCATTAAGAATGAGATTATCAAGGAAGTGTCTCAACCAGGTGTCTCTAATACTGGTAATTGGCATCCATTAATGACAAACCTAAATCACTAATTATATAAATACATGATCAAAATCAAACCGCTAGCTTCATAAAAAAAACAAGAGAAAAAATCTCCTCATTCAGGCCATTAGGAATGAGAGTATCGAGTTATACGGATTCACAAATAATTCATTGGACGAACTCTTCCTAACAGTAGGCATGTTTTATTTCATTGATAACCTCCGGGCGCTCAAGAGCGCCGGTGTTAGGTTGACATGGCGCGCTACATGATATATACCGCCGACAACATATAAATCTGATCATCTTCAGCTGAATCAGTCATTAAAATAAATTTCAAAAATTACCCAAAAATATATTTGAATAGTATGGGCAGTGTACTTTTATTGGGTAAGAGCTGAAACAAGTGTTTTTGTCGCCTTTACAAAAGGCCTCTTTTCCAGTGGGTTGAGAGATTAGCGTGAATAAAGACACAGACAGATATAATGAGAAAAGAGAGAAGGGGGAATGACAGCTTGTAAAGGAATGGAGGAGACATGAAAAGGGGGGAGTGTATCAGCACCTGTGTGGACGCAAAGCCCCCGTAGGAGTTCTGCTGCTTGGTCAGCCAGCGCACAATGGTGGAGGCATAAGCCAGCCCAAAATTGGGCAGAGGAGGTGCTGCGAGGAGGGCCAGGAGCACATAGGAGGTCATCTCCACCTCCACGGAGTCCACATAAAATTCTGATGCGTCCGCACGCTTCCAGTGGCGGGATCCTCCTGTAGCAGGGGCAGTATAAGAACTACTCATACTCTGAAATCCACCTGTTACAACATTTCCTTGACTCATAAATAACCCCATCCATCCTATAACTGAATATCCAAGCGACTGTTCCAGATTTTTAGATTTAAATTTTAGACATTCCTAGCTTTTGCAAAAGTTCAATTATACACTAGAAAGTGTTTATAAGGCAAAAAAAAAACAAAAAAAAAACAAATGTCTCCCCCCCACCCCAACCCAGCCGCCCCTCATTGATGTTCACAGACATTTAGGAAGAAGCCAGAAAATATATTAACCTCAAAAGAGCAAAATGCACATCAGCGCGACCTGATGTGTATGTGTATAAATTTTCATGGAGATATATCAAACGGTTTCTGAGTTTTGGCTCGAAAATGGAGGGAACGTTGACGGGGATGCATGCAGGAAACTGGATAAAAACAACATGCTCCCCGTCCCCTCGAGGGGCGGGGGGAGACATAATCACTAATGGCAGAGTTCCACAACAAATACATTATGACTAGGAAACTCAGCCCTATTTTCTTTTTTGAAGATAATCAAGCTGCTGTGTATTTTGAACAAGATTGCCTGCCAAGACAACAAGGAATTTTACGTGCGAATGCATCAGGTAAAAATGGACTTTTCATGGCATTTGAACTTTTTTGACTTTTTGCTGTAATTTGTTGTGTGCAACTATAAAGTATTCCCAGATAACAAAACGTGATTGAATCAACATTGTGATATTGTCAGGCTGAAGACTGCAATCAACATTGATGCCAGATATTGAAAAAAACATTGAAAGTGCTCGCTATGATCAACAGGGAAATAAAATTGAATTTCCAATCAATTCTGACAATGAATCAACCTTGATTCCACTATGATATGATCAACATTGAAAGAATATAGAATTGCATCAACACTGATTCAATTATGTATAGGCATTGCATTATACATTGAAGCAGTGTTATTATTAAAGGGCCATTTCAATACTTTTCAACCCTCCTTTGCATGTTTTTTAATATGCCTCATTAAAAAAATAATCACTTTATTACTCTATTAATGGTATAGTTCAACAAGGAGCATGCCAAAGTAGCCTACTAGTCAGTGATATCACTGCCATATGCCTGAATGGTAGTGATGTGTCATGGATTTACTACCCGCCGGATGCAAAACGGCAATGCGGCAGGAGCTAGGACCAAGGGCCTAAATAAACAAAAGGCTCAACTGCCAGGCTGGTTAGAAAAAACTGGCGTTTTAATTTATAAAAACAAAACAGAGCTAAATACAGAGCAGCACAGGTCGCAAACGCCAGAACAGAATAAAATGCAGAGGCAGCCAGGGCTGGCAACAGCCAGACCTAATATACTCTGCAACAGGTGCGGCCCGTCAGGAATGCAGCAGGAGAGGGACTGCAAGACCAAACCCTTACAAGTTTGGAGCAACCCCCGCAGAACTTTAAAACACCAAATAGAGTAAAATGATTATTTTTTAAATAAGGCATATTAAAAAAACATACAGACGAAAGTTAAATTGCTGAAATGGTCCATTAAGTATGCTACACTGCAGTGGTTCTCAACCTTTTTATACAAAGACCCCACTTTACAGGGACATGTTTTAGGGGACCCCATACTTGATTATGATTATTTCATAGGTGAATATTTGAAAATGTGTTGTGAGCTTATAGATTGGCTATTTCAGTTTTTTTAAGAAACCAAGGTTGAGAACAGCTGCATTACTGCATGCTCTATAAACAAAAAAACAATAAAATAGACCATTATTCATTTAGTTATTTAATAAAGATTCAAAAGATATTAAACTATTATACTTCTTTTGTACATTTTAGCACACACCTTTTCTTTTGATCTTTTTTTTAATTAAGGTTTCCTGTCTGGCTTAGGTGGAGGAAGCACCATTGATGTCAATGTCAGTTCTTTGTAGGGCATTTTAACATTGAAAAATCATCATCTAAACTACAGTGATTCAACAACAGTTTTTTAGAATGTTGAAATGGTAACTGTAATTAAAAATTGAATCAACATAAATTTTTCAACCCCAACCAAAAATAACCAATCTGACCAAAATCCAACATTGAATTAATGTAATCTGGGTTTGATGTAAAAAAATTAGAATGATTCACCTGTTAGCTTCATTGGAATGAGGTAAAAAGTTAACTGCTATCGAAGATCTACTTTATCTCAGAATCACAAACTGTCATGAAACGTCCATGTTTACCTGATGCCTTCACATATGATTAAGTTACCACCGTGCAACAAATGAACCAGCTTTTTGGATTTCAGGTGGAAACTCTTCCAGTTTCTCCTGTCAGCCAAGTCCTGGTGGGTATTTTACATGACAAATGCCTTCACAAGAAGGTAATAATAACACAACGTAATAATTATAATCATAATAAATTTATAATGCACTTTTCATTCAGAAGAATCTCAGAGTACTACAGGTTAAGAACAAAGTAAGTGTCCTAGGGTAACAAAAAAATAAATAAAAACAAGGTAATAGGGCAACAATTACTTAATTTTCCAGTAAAAAAAAAAAAAACCTTGACTGACTTTGAGAGAAGTATGCCCTTTCTTTATTGATTCTGAGACTGTTTGGACCACTGAGACCAATCAGGGAGTAGGACACTCTCGCAGACAGTACCTGTTGTCACAGAAACCTTATCTAGGTGGGTGATGAGCGCTTCCCTGGTTTTCATGTCTCCAGCTAAAGTGAAGGTATAGGCTAGCAGGGCAGTGGTGTAGAGGTGATCCATCTTCTCTGCAGCAGCTTTCAGGCATTTCAGACCATTTTCCACCATAGGATCCTGACACAGAGACACATACAAACAATTGTTCCTCGGTCGAGAACCAGGAAATATGGGAAAACGGCATTTAGTGTCTACGGTCCACGCCTCTGGAACAGCCTGCCAGAGGATCTGAAGGCAACACAACCCATTATTAGTTTTAAACAAAATCTTATGACATACCTTGGTAGTTCAGCATTCCCTTAATCTTAAGCACTACTTTTAACTCCTAATATTACACCTTTTCTTTTTTATTTCTATTAGGACCAATTCTATAAGTATTATATTCTTTTTTGTGTGTGTATCTGTTTCCTATGTTTTCCCTGATCTTACTGAATTGTTTTTATATTTGCCCATGTTCAGCATTTTGTATTGCGACTTTGCATGAAAAGAGGTGAATAAAGTTTGTTTTGATATGATCACATGACCCGTGCATTTGAGAACAGGAACTTAAACAAATAAAAAGGCCACAAATTTTGGTAAACAGGCAACAAAAACCGCACAACTCTTATTCCAATAAAGTGGCACTATGCTTTTTAATATCGGCCAGACCAGCGTATAATATTTCAACTTTTATACACTTTTCTGTACTGTACTCTTTATTTTCTGTCCTTATTACTCAATTCCTAGCTTGTCATGACTCAAAACATATACTACCATCCTATGAATTTTGAGTGACTTTTTATTCAAATTTGTGAGTTGTCAGCTGAGGACAGTTGCAGGCAAAGTGAAATGTGAGCAGATGATGATGTTTTGCACGGCACTCACAGTGATGTTCCTGTCCACTTCTAGTAATGCTGCAGTGATGTACGCAGTCAGTGACACCTCATCGCTGACTCCGCCCTGCGTGAGAGAGAGGGAGAAAGAGTACTGAGTAAAGCAGCTGATCAGTCCAAACCCAAACCACAGCATGCGTGACCAATGATCGCAAACAAGTATTTGACCATTTGATAACTGCGCTGTTTCATTATGATATTGTTCAGCGGCGCAGGATTATCTTTAGAGGTCAAATTTAGGTGCGTACCAAACAGCATAATAGTGCTTCTGGGAGAGGGGTGCGTATATGAGTTTGTGCGTACATAGTCAATGGAGTGCAAGTGGCGGTATGACCTCACCTTTCAATGCTTAAGTCCGCTTACACTGTTGCAGTTTACATTGCCAGATTAGAAACCAAACACTGATTTGTTCAGTAGCTAAGACTAATTTGTAGAATCACAGGCCAATTTTTTTTGATAGAATTATTGTACATTACATCACAAAGTTATGAGGCATTTTTCTATTCACATAAAGAATGACAAAAAATGCTGATATGTCTTCGGAAGATTCTGAGCTCATGAAGCTCATGGAAGGGCACAGACTTCCGTACATTTTTTGTGAGAATTATTACAATAAAAGCTTTTAGTTCAAAACTTCAGTATGGTCTGATATGCCTATAATTTCTTCAGACGAGACATTCTTTTGAAAGCTTATAACATTCTAAAGAAATCAAACGTCATCTTGTGATTAATGACATGGCTGTAAAACTGAGAGGTGGAAGTCCAAGAAAGTTTTGAATTTTTTGGTCATACAATGTCACATCAATCATATAAAAGTAGCCAATAGGCAATAACTATTCACTATCATTTCTTCATCATTATTAGCTTCATAGTGGCTTTGATTATTCAATAAATAAATTCTTTGATTGTCAATCAGGTGAATGAACGCAGGGCAGGAGTAATCAAGTATTAAACTTACTGCAGGCCTTTCATACAATACCTCCAACAGCACACCACTGTATATAACTCAATATTTATACATTTTAAAAAATATTTAAATACTTGGCACATAACTGTATATGAGGAAGTGAATGAATGAGATTCCTGCAGACCAACCTTCATGGCGTTGTTAAATAAACTTCCCACAGATCGATAGCAGCCATCAGGTTTCTGTTTATCCTGGAGCCAAGTCTTGGCCAATGTGATGTGATCTGGGTCCACAAAGATGTAGGGCCTCGCTCCTCCAAAGGACTTGAGCACAAACGCTGTGAGCCTGTGCAAGGGAACATCACAGGATGCTAAGTGTCACTGTAAAAGTCATTGCAGTACAGAATGTGTAGACCTCTCACATGCTAATCCTGCAGCAAACCACAGCCCACGCTACATGCGCCACCTGACACCGAGGAGATTCTGACATGCATAATACGATAAGAATGTCAACACCAGGAAATGAAACTATTTTAATCTTGAATGTACATTACACTCAACTACCAAAATGCTGGAGTAATGACATAAGAAGCAAAAACTGTCTGACTGTCCAAATACTTAAAGGTGCACAATGCAGGTTTGTTTACTTTCACTTCTGTTGACATTCGAGCTCAAACAAAACAGAGGTAGCTCGCCCCTCCCTCCCATAGTTCCCTCCTTTTCATGCTTCCATAACTGTTAACTCTTGCTGGTGATTGGCCGGGATGGTTTGTAATGTTATGGGGCACAGCCTGTGCCCCTTGTGCTTATTTGCAGTTTGTGAAGCCTGTGCGATCTCCAGAGCTCAGGTTTTTCTAACAGTGAATTTAGGGGCAGGCAGCTTGTGGATCATGGAGAGATGTTGGCGAACTGAGACAAAAATATAATCGCGGAGAAAGTAAACAAACTTGTATAGTGCACCTTTAAGGACCACAGTATTTGTAGCAAGTGGAATTATCATTTGTGGAAGTTATTTATTCCAGAAACAATGACAGCGCATGTCCAATGTGTAACAATGTGTGTGTGTGTATATTTGTACTTGTGAGTGTGTTGTGTCTGTGTGTGTGTGTGTGTGTGTGTGGTTTGTATGTGTGACTGTGCTGACATGCATGTTTGTGTTTGTCAGAGTCTGCGAGGATGAGTGCACTCGTCTGTGTGCCTGTGGGTGGATTAACCCTAGAACACTATCGCCGGGTGATTTTCACCTGAGCAAACGTGTTTACGTGATTTTCATTATGTTGCGTTTGTCTAGGTGTTATGGGTCCCTGGGTAGCTTCAGCATTGTCTTTGACCTCTTTGAAGGCATGGGTGTTTTGTTAACCTCAGGGTACTTTTTTTCATTTTGTTAGACATGGCACAGTTGAAAATAAAAGAACACTACTCTAATTTGTCATGTATTGTCATATTTTGATGACAAGTACTTTTTATTGGGTATTTTACTATATCGGGAAAAATCACCCGGCGTTAGTGATGGTGTTACTAATTTTAGCAATAGTGTTCTAGGGTTCATTAACGTAATTCATGTTGTTTCCTCTCTTCTCGTCTCTATCTACC
The DNA here is from genome assembly GCA_029721435.1 of Gymnothorax reevesii. Lineage (NCBI taxonomy): Eukaryota > Metazoa > Chordata > Actinopteri > Anguilliformes > Muraenidae > Gymnothorax > Gymnothorax reevesii. Next base: position 130,475,892 of record CM056574.1, read on the forward strand.
ACTCAGACTAACCAGGTATTTCCCGAGTTATCACTTTTGCCGAAGGCGCTGTAGGAGCCATCGTCGTGCTTGTACTTCAGCTCCCGCTGGTAGCCTAGTGAAGAGAGAGAAGATAAAAGGAATAAAGACGCAGCATCCACTGGCTTCTGTTCATTTCAGACCCTGCGGGTAATGCCAAAACGATCATTTTAATTCCTTAATCCCTAAATCGAAATCAAAAAGTGGAACGTTAATTTCGGTCAGTGTGTAACCCTTTACAAAATGAGTGAAAATAGCATTTCTTACTCTTAAAAAAAAAAGGCATATCTCATGATGAATTTTAGAAAATTACTTTGATTGGATGTCTTACTTCTATTACTTTATACACTGAGACAAAAATATAGCCAAGTACGTGGGTTGTTTTGACCCATTTCAAGATTCACAAGTTGCGTACAAAAATTGCATTTGTCAAGCGAACGGTGACAAAGAACATTCGCTTTTACTTCGGAAAAAAGAAAAAGATCTAAAGTGTAATTACAAGACTTTTAAAGTCTGAAGACAGTCAATAGAGACATTATTAAAGGCATGCTATCCCGACACACTAACTTACCACCCTCCAGGAAGCGCACAGCCATATCCTTGATCTCATTAGTCAGCTGTTTAGAGCCCTCCAGGTATTGCATGATGTAGATGTTGGGCGCAAACAGCACCATGTTCTGCTCGCCGCAGCCATACGGCATAGCCAAGAGCTTATCCAGGTTCTTCATAGCCCGGCCCATCAGGTCACCTGATAGAAACAGCCGGAAGTGCGATCAGTTCCGTGCAGATACCTTCGTCTAGACCAGAGGTGGGCAGCGAGGGCCGTATCTGTCCCTGGTTTTCACACCAACGTCTGGCCTTTAATTAGTTGATTGTCTCAATAAGCCAAACCATTTATGAAATCTGACGTTTCATGTGCATTTCTTTAAATTATCATGAAACTACAAAGACTAGTCTTGTCTCCCTTCATAAAACATTTTCCTTTGATCAAATCATTGCGAAAATATATATTTGTGCATGCAATCAATTAACTCAATTAGTCAGGGTAATTGATAGGAATAAAAACCTGCATGCACACCGGCCCTCCAGGACCGTGATTGCCCACCCCTGGTCTAGACTCAATAAGATTGTTAACCAAAAATTTTAAAGTTCAGAGGATGAAACCTCTCCCTGGAATTTAGTTACGGCCAGAATTTTAATAATTTGCACAATTCTTCTGCCAGAAGGCAGGACTTAAGAGAGAAACTCAGCCTTCCACATTCATGGGTGAAGAAAAGATGGGAAAGATCTTTTGCTTTCGGACCCCTTGGACCTAACACCCCTGCTGCAGGGGAGGCTCAAACAGTCAAGCACAGAGGGATTGCTTTAGCTTATTCTCTCAGAATCAGCCGCTGCCGTCCTGCGCGCAGTGTGAAGCCTGTAGCCTGCGGTGGAGCTCACGTTAGCAGAGGCGGATCTTACCAAGCACAGACACGGAGGCCTTCGCCGAACCTTCCACAAACACCTCGGGCAGCTTCACTGAGACAGCCTGCTCCACAGGACCCTCTGAGAGACAAACGCAGAAGAAAACAGACCAGAAGAAAGAGCCGGAAAGATAGGCAGTATGAAGTGACTCGCTCTGTCAAATCACAAACTCAGCACGAAAATACATCTTATTGTGATTCAATCCAATGCAAAAACACCAGGGCAAGACAAAATCAAATAATAAAAAAAAAATGTATAAACAACAGAAAACTGAGAAGCCCACTTATGCAAAAAATACTTTAAAAACTTATAAATAAAAAAGATATGCTCAATAAACTGAAAATTAAAGAGCATTCTGTGGGTTATTTGACACAGAAGCACTGCGTTCACAGAACAACTGCAATGAGTCATACTTGGAATAACTCTCAACCCCATAAAACCTATGGACCCATATCAGGGTCCTTCGGATGCAGCTGTTGTATTTAGACCTGAGGAGCTTCTGGCCTATTATGAATGCTAGCAGAGATTCCAAGGTCTCCAGACATCCCAAATATGTCCTGCTGAATTTCAGGGAAAATGTATAAAATGATACCCAATATCTAGATATTTTCCATTTGACATAGTACTGTGGCCATTAACACATGGCATCCTGGATTTTAATATTTCTCTCAATATAGGTATGGTGTAGTTTCAGCGAAGCACGGGAACCAGCAAATACAGAATATGTATGTCATTGTCTTGCATTATGAAAAAATGCTTTTTTATGACTTTGACCAACTTAAAGCAAAGCTGAAGAGAAACGTTAAGAGTTTAAGGAGTTGACTTTTAATCCACACTTCAAATTTGGTGGGATTTTGGTTTTTACTGACAGCAGTAATCCAATTACCTCCAATTAATCAAATAATTTTAATTTGGGAGACCTGATCACGCCCATTTCTGAGACAGTACATGATACCGAGACATGCAGCATTCAGACCTGTTAGCGGTGTGCTGGCTTGCAGTGTTAAATAATGAGGATATACAGTAAAGGGCGTAGGGCCTTACCTGCTGGGCAGAGCAGGGCATTATGGCTCACCGTCTGTTTTGTACCCTCCGCCTGTCGGAAGGACAAAGCCATTACTGCATTGGAGACAACCCACAATTACTGATACTCCTTGTCTACCATATGTTCAAATTTCTGAGCCAATTGTGTGACGGAAACATCCCAGACACATCCCTTGATTACTGGGATGAGCAACCATGGAGTTACCATGAATCCTCTCAATTAAAGAGAGTGTCATAGCCACATTTTAATCATTACTGCAAATGTGCTACGAGGAGAAGACATAATAACAGGGAATGTGTTAACCTGACAGCGTTTCAATGGAAAATGTGAGGCCCCATAGAGTCTTTAACAGTCTGCTTCTTCTAAGAGTGCGTAACAAGGTCACCTTGTTGGTGACCACAGAATTTTGCACTGACTTCTGCTCTCATTTATTTAGTAACCTAACCACAATCATGTTTTGAACAGAAATAAACAGGAAATTTGCAAAGTCCAGAGCCAGCAACAGTTGTAGACTGCAAGTGTATCCTGCAAGTGTTTCGTTGAGATCAATTATGGAAGCACACCGGTCAAATTTACAGGGGACTCAGAAAACTAAAATGAAGGTAACAGAATATCACAAAGGAAGAGGCTATGGCCCCAACTGTTGGGAGAAAAGAACAGGAGTCATGTACTGTTTATCTAACGGTAGGAAGAGGAGCCACCTCATATAACAAAAGATGGCATGCAAATCCACCCTCAAGGATTGGAGCAGCGTAGCCCTGGCTTACACACAGGGACTCAGAGACGAGCATGGAGCTCACCTCGACGAGCAGTGTGCGGATAACAGTGTCAATTCTCCCTCTGTCCAGGACGGTGACCACCTCATTCCCACACAAGTCCTCAGTCTTCAATGCCTCTGCACTCACTTTAAAGCTAATCTTACCTGGGGAGGGAGCAAAATCAATTGCAGGCTCAAAAATAAATACTTCGATGTTCATTGGCAAACTCTAGGCAGTTTTATGATTACATCACTGGGTGACAAGCTTGAATCAGTGCTGTGAACACACCTGATGTACATGATATGATATGATATGATATGATGGAAAAGGTGAATTATTGTGATGTGCTTAAGTATCGCAGCAGCTGATATGATCAGAAATGACTCTCCCTTTTCAGGAATTCTATCTGTAAGCTGGCTGTATGTCTCACCAAAACAGCAGGTTTTAAAACATCATAAGCTTGCTAACATACATACGGGATAATTTTCCATTATGCTAAACTGCATGTAATTATTGCTTTATAAATCACAATCAGCTTACAATGTTGCACGTGCCCAAACCTATTAATTTCACGGTTTTACATTAAGTATATTCTTGCAAAGCCGAAATCCACAAAAAAGTGGTGTATGCATCTTTTTTGCGTGTATGTGCAACTACATGAGGCCCTAGCAACTACAAATCAAAGAGCTGAGCTTGAATTGTGTAGAGGTGCTTAAGAAATCCAGAAAAAAAAAAAAAAAACTTACACACCTGTTGGTTGGTAACAACTGACCTTAATACAACACCAATTCCAAAATAGTTGGGATAAAGTGTAAATTGTGAATAAAACCAAAACGCAAGGACTTTCAAATCACACCAGCCAGTATTTTATTCACAATAGAAGCTCCAGCTGCTGGAGTTTTGGGTCTCCTTTGACGGACTTTTCGTTTAATTATGCGCCAAATGTTCTCAATCAGTGAAAGGTCAGGACTGCAAGCAGGCCAGTTCAGCACATGGACTCTTCACAACGCCATGCTGTTGTAATAGCTGCAATATGAGGTTTTGCATTTTCCTGTTGAAATACACATGGCCTTCCCTGGAATAGATGTCATCTGGAGGGGAGCATATGTTGCTCTAAAACCTTTATGTACCTTTCAGCATTCATGGTGCTTTTTAAAACATGGAAGTGTCCCGCACCAATGCACTAATGCATCCCCATACCATTAGAGATGCTGGCTTTTGAACTGAATGCTGATAACAGGAGGGGTGATCTTTCTCCTCTTTAGCCCAGAGGACACAACGCACATGATTTCCAACAAGAATGTCAAATTTGGACTCGTCTGACCACAGGACACTTTGCCACTTTGCTACAGTCCATTTTAAATGAGCCCTGGCCCACAGAACACGGCGGCACTTCTGGATCATGCTCAACAATGGTTTCCTTTTTGCATGATAGAGTTTTAGGTAGCATCTGTGGATGGCACGGCGGACTGTGGTTGCAGAGAGTGGTTTATTGAAGTATTCCTGGGCCCATTTGGTAATGTCAATGACAAAATCATGCCGGTAAGTGATGCAGTGGCGTCTGAGGGCCCGAAGATCTCGGGCATCCAGTCAAGGTTTACTTCAGCCTTATCCCTTACGCACAGAGATTTTTCCAGTTTCTCTGAATCTTTTGATGACGTTATGCACTGTCGATGATGAGACCTTCAAAGCCTTTACAATCTGACATTGAGGAACATTGTTTTTAAAGTATTCCACTATTTTTTTACGCAAGCCTTCCCAGGTTGGAGAGCCTCTGGCCATCTACTTCTGAGAGACTCAGCCTCTCTAAGACATCCCTTTCATAGCCAATCATGTTACACACCTGATGCCAGTTGACTTAATTACAGGCTAAATGATCTTTCAGCTGATTCTGTTATATATTATTTGCTTTTTCAGCCGTTTTTTGCCTGTGTCCCTCTTACGGGAATCATGATGTGGTTGAATTTTCTGTGAGCCGGTTTTTGTGTCTTGCGGTGTCTTTTGTCGTTTCCCTCTTCAGGTGGCGCCTCCTTGTATTTCCGGCCATCATATCGCTCTCACTCCTCCCGCATCTTCAACTTCCGCCTCCCCATGGCGTCACCCAATTTCTGTCCGGCCAATGGATTCTTGCCCCGTCTTGTCCCGCCCTATTTAGACCGTGCTTGTAACTCCATCTCGAGCTGCTGCTGTTGTTGTTGTTCTGTTTTCTTTTTTTGTTGTTTTGGTCTGAGCAATTCTGGTTTGGGGGAACAGCCTGGTCGAGAATAGGCGGGGGCCCTCATACATTCGACTACACGTAGGTTATATTCATTGTTAGTTTCATTAGTTTAAAGACAGCTGCCACCCATTGTATTTTATGTTATGGAATATTGAGTGTAGTTAGGAGGTTTCTTTTTATTGTTGTTAGTGTTGTGTAGTTGGTATTTTCCTTTCTTAGCAATGTTTGGTTTTTTTTTGTTTTTTTATTTGGCAGTGTCTCCACGACCCTTTTGTTTTCCCCTGGTCGGTCATTTGGTGAATGGCTTTGTTTTGTGCACACTGTAAACATCGTCTGTCATTTCTGTTTGTCTTCCCATGTAAAAAAACATCAATATATCCAAGCTTGCAAGCATTCAGTTCCCTGTCTACTCTTTTCCCCACAGCGCTATTATTTTACATACTACCCCAATCATCCACTAGGGACGTAACAGTCCCAACTTTTTTGAGACATGTTGCAGCCAGAAAATTTGAAATAAGCTCATTTTGTGGATAAAAATGTTAAATGTCTCAGTTTCAACATTTGAAATGTTATCTATGTTCTATTGTAGACATCACAAGACTTGCAATCAAATCCAAAAAGCACAGGGGTCCCTCAGGAGGGAGTCAGAACACCACTGAGTTTGAATCTGTTCTCCTCAGTCAAGGCCTAACCTAACAGTCATTGTAACTCTTTGGCCAAGGACATAGAGGCTCTCATCTGATCACAGCGCAGCATTTATGAAGCCAAATTAATTTGACAGGATGCACATCAGGTATATAACCATGCGAATACCTAATATTATCAGCTTGACCACTTTCAATTTCAGCTGAACTACAAACCCCAAGTCCAAAGAAGTTGGGACGTTGTGTAAAACGTGAATAAAAGTGATTTGTAAATCCTTTTCGACCTATATTCAATTAAGTACACTACAAAAACGAGATATTTAATGTTCAAACTGATAAACTTTCTTGTTTTTTGGAAATATTCACTCATTTTAAATTTGATGCCTGCAACACGTTCCAAAAAAGCTGGGACTGGGGCAACAAAAGACTGGGAAAGTTGAGGAATGTTCAAAAATTACCTGTTTGGAATATTCTACAACAAGGTTCACAACTTTGTGGACAACTGAGTGAGCAAATAGTCCATAGTTTCCCAACGTGCAATTGCAAAGAATTTAGGAATTTCATCATGTACAGTCCATAATATCAGCAAAAGTTTCAGAGAATCCAGCGAAGTCGCTACATGTAAGCGGCAAGGCCGAAAAGCAACATGCCTGTGACTATCGGTCCCTCAGGCGGCACTGCAGTAAAAACTGACATCATTCTGTAAAGAAAATCACCATGTGGGCTCAGGAACACTTAGGTAAACCACTGTCAGTTAACACAGCTTGTTGCAACATCTACAAGTGCAAGTTAAAACTCAACCATGCAAAGCGAAAGCCATATATCAACAACACCCAGAGATGCCACCAGCTTCTCTGGGCCCGGGATCATCTGAGATGACTGACGCAAAGTGGAAAAGTGTGCTATGGTCTGATGAGTCCACATTTCAAATTGTTTTTGGAAATCATAGTCATTGTATCCTCCAGTCTAATGAGGAAAAGGACCCTCCGTTATCATTGCAAAATTCCAAAGCCAGCATCTGTGATCGTATGGGATGTGTTAGTGCCCATGGCATGTGTAACTTGCACATCTGTGAAGGCACCATTAATGCTGAAAGGTACATACATGTTGTGGAGCAACAGATGCTGTCATGCAAGCGACGTCCAGGGACATCCCTGCTTATTTCAGCAAAATATTTCCAAGCCGCATTCTTCATGTATTACAAAAGTGTGGCTTTGTTGTAAAAGAGTGTGGGTCATAGACTGGCCTGCCTACAGTCTAGACCTGTCTCCCATTGAAAATGCGCGGCACTTCATGAAGAGCAAAATACGACAATGGAGACTCCAGACTGTTGAGCAACTGAAGTCGTACATCAAGCAAGAATGGGAAAGAATTCCACCACAACCTCTTTCGCCATTGATCAGCTGACAGTTCAGCCTGAGACATGTTATTTCATAGCTAGTTAAAGCAGCATTATCCTTCCATGCATTCTATAGCGTCTTACATTACTCCAGATAAATAACATGTCTCAGGCTGAACTGTCAGGTAAAAGAAGCTGCTAATCAATGGTGAAAGAGGTTGTGTGTGTGAGAGTCAGTCAATCAGATTTCATTATTCTGGGTGGTCACGCCCCCTTGCGATGTCAAGTAGGGACATAATGGCTAATTAGCTGTGCACCTGGTGGCATAATAAGGGACCTTAAAATGTTTGAGATCATCAAACAAATTTTAATATGAGACAAAGATAACCAGAGTAAATGAAACATGCAGTTTTGTAAATGATGATTTCATTTATTGAGGGAAACGGCCATCCAAACCTGCCTGGCCCTATGTGAAAGTAATTGCCCCCTTAAGGTAATAACAGGTTGTGCTATCCTCCATGACAACAACTGCAAATCAAGCATTTGTGATGACTGGCAATGAGTCTGTCACATCGCTGTGGAGGAATTTTGGTCCACTCTTCTTTGCAGAAATGTGCTAATACAGCCATACTGGAGGGTCTTCAAGCATGAACGGCCTATTTAAGGTCATGCCACTGCATCTCAATCGGTTTTCAGTCCGGATTTGATTAGGCCACTCCAAAACCTTCATTTTGTTTTTTTTACGCCATTCAGAGGTGGACTCGCAGGTGTGTTTTGGATCATTGTCCTGCTGCATAACCCAAGAGCATGTTGTGTTAGTTTTACGCCCGATGTAATGGGACACACACCTTCAAAAAAGTTCAACTTTTGTCTCGTCAGTCCACAAAATATTTTCCCATAAGTCTTGGGGATCATCAAGATGTTTTTTTGGCAAATGTGAGACAAGACTTTGTGTTTTTTTTTGGTCAGCAGTGGTTTCCGCCTTGGAACTCTCCCATGGATGACATTTTTGCCCAGTCTCTTTCTTATCGTTGAATCATGAACACTGACTTTACCGGAGACAAGTGAGGCCTGCAATTCTTAAGATGTTGCTCTGGGTTCTTTTGTGACCTCCTGGATGAGCCATCCATGCGCTCTTGGAGTAATTTTGGCAGGCCAGCCACTCCTGGGAAGATTCACCACTGTTCCAAGTTTTCTCCATTTGTAGATAATGCAGTGCAATTCACGAGACAGGTGCGATCGCACCGGTGCCCATAAACACCCATCAAATCATCCTCACAGGTGCGATGTAACACGTAAGGGGTGCGCCACTATTTTATCCAAGCATGAGCCCATTTGACCCACCCCAGTAGACCATGACCATGAGGACAATGTCATAATCAAACCACAAATTGCAACTTTCTCTCAGATCAAGGCAACCAGTGCGAGCTGTGAGGAAGCATCTCATATTCAGTTCGGCGTATCCGACCCATCATTGTAGCTGTAACTAGCAATGTCAAACCTCGGTAAAAAATTGAGAGAGAAAAAAAAATTCAACGTCTTTATCATTCAGGTTTTGTTCTAGGTATCTTAAGTGTAGCCTGTATGAACATGAAAAGTTACATTTCACCAAAAATCTATTTCTGTTTGCACATTATTATTCTTTTCCTCTTATCTATGCATGTATTGTTTTGGGGAGTTTTCTATAATTCAGTAGAATTTTTACATCAAGGCTGTTTGTTCTTTAACATTTTGGCGATGTAACATCCTCCAAATTTGCGGTATTCTCCTCAGTATTCAGGTCTGCATTGTAAGATGAAATAAGTGCTCTTCAGTGGTTTTGTAAAACGCAGTAAAATGCTAAACGGAGGCGAAGATACTTCTTTGTACAGGTCAAAGATTTTCTTCATTGTTGCTTCGATGATGACTTTGGAGTTTATACATTTTTATTTTATCGTGTACGGCACTTTTGTGAAGCATGCTAATTTACATATCGTAAGTCCAGGGTAATGGAGCATTAGGTGATTTCATGTGCGGTTCGCTGTTTCTTCCATCTCTAGTTTAAAGGTGTGCTTTTAGAAACGTGACATGCAAAGTTGCTGTACTGACATTTGGCGTCGCACGTGGGTACGTGAGCTCTTCGCCTCAAAATTGAAGCACCTATTACTAAAACCCCATAAGTCACACTTGACTTGACTTGTGAGGTTTTAGTAATCAGTGCTTCAATTACCTCCGCCAATTAAGGCAAAAGGAGGTTATTCTTTCATTCCCATTAAATGGAAAATGTTGACATGCTGCATTCTCAGTTAGTATTACGCTCTTCTGTGGATAGCTGTGGATGTAGAAACGTGACCAGTAAAGTTGCTGTACTGATATTAATGCGTTACAGGCAGAATAAAAATCTGTTTGCTGGCAAGAGAGGAGTGGTCTTCACCTTATTATTCATTACACGCAACAGAACACTGAGCTATAAGACTGGCTAAATAAGTATATAAAATTGTGCATCTCTTTTAAAGAATGAAATTACTTTTCAAATTTTCTATGTTATTAACGTGTTTTCAGGTATGTACAAAGTTTAATTACCATAAAAAAAAATTCAGATATCTCTTTACCTCTCATCTCAATATATCTGAGCACGATGGTTTTCTAGAGTCCTCTCTTAACATTATGGTTATTTTGAACGTACTACATTTTGGGACTGTGTGAGGATGGATGGATATTGGCTTGGAAGCAGTAGTTAAAGCAAATCTGCCTTTTTAAGCTTGGTAGTTGTACTGGTAACCGTATAGGGCCAGGCAGGTTTGGATGGCTTTTTTCACTCAATTAATGAAATCCTCATTTAAAAACTGCATTTTGTATGTACTCAGGTTCTCTTTGTGGAATATCAAAATTTGTTTCATTATCTGAAACATTTAAGTGTGACAAATATGGAAAAAAAAATAAGAAATCAGAAAGGAAGAAAATACTTTTTCACAGCACTGTATATGACATCATTCTACAACATGAAAATTTTTTTCCGACTTAAGGGAACCTACTTCAGGGAAAAACTTGAGTGAATAGTTAGAGTTTCAAGGTTCAATGAAAAGGACTTTCACTCATAATATTTGCAAATAACACTCCTTATTGGTGACTTCAATAAAAATACAAACAGCTTCTCTGGCCTTATTGCTTAGTTATATTGACCATAGGGCAGTTACTGTAATAGTTGTATATAAGCCTTACCAAGAGAAGTAGCTGTGATGATCCAGGTGAAGGTCCGGCTCTCTTCTCCGCACAGGCAGTGTGTGTACTCACAGCCATCACAGGGGCGGGCCGTAAACTCTGTCGACGATGCCAGGGTCAATTTCACCTAAAAGCACATTTGAAAGAATCACAGCTGATCAAGCATGCTCATTACCATGCCCCAAATCCAAACCGATTTCAGTAAGCTCTTCAGTCTCAGTGCTCCAGTAAACGTAAAAAACATCTACAGTAACTATGTGAATTCATTTATAGTATGCATGAGACCCAGAGTATGTCGTAATAACTTTTTTTGCAGTTCCAGTAATGCAGTGCAGTGCCAGTCTGAACACATGAAATACTCAAATAGAGATGGGGAAATAAGCCAATAGAATAACAAAGAGGTATGACTGTAATGTCTTTCCATAAAGTACATTGAAGCTATAGTCTATGATTTTTCCACCACACACACCTCCCCCACCCCCTCTGTGCTTCTTCCGACGTCATGGAAACTGACACACCCCTTCCCGCTGAGAAGAGAGCAGGTTCGCCGAACACAACGCCATTCCCCCATCGAAATTTGTTTCCCGTACTCACAACCAATGGTCACAACACACCGGCATTTAGAGGCTAATGCTAGCGTAATTTCAATAGTGAGTAGGCTGACAGAAATAACGTAACTAAGGTGAGCTTTCAGTGCAGTAAGCCAGCATTGTCTCAATACTTATCTTCCGCGTGTTTTGGCGCTTGGCCACCGTGACGTCTCAGCAGGGTGGTTTCGGGGCACAGCGGAGGAGGGAGGGCAGGAGAGCCGAAGTGCCAAATTTAAACGAGGGAGAGAGGTACACGGCAGCAAAAAAGGAGTTGCGGAACCGAGCCAGGGAAACGCCTATTCGGCCCGAACGATTTCTATTGGTTGATTTATTTGCATGCCCGCAGCCTCCAGAGAGAGTTGATTATTTGGTTCCTTTTGCTATGAGTAGTGTGAAGGAGATACTCTAAAGTCATAATCATCATCAAACTGAAGATAATGATTTTAACCTATAGACTACAGAGTGAGTAGAAAAAACTACACCCTGTTTAAACGTCCAATTATTCTATTCTATAGCAATGTATACAACATCTTTCTACATGTGTGTTTTCAGCAGCTCTCCCTGCCTTTTTTGCTAACAGATAACAGATAACAGATTAAACCCATGACTGCTGTGGAACAATTTAAGGAGTTAAGTGAAATTTCACTTGTGCCAACTTGATCAGGCTCTGATACAAAGCAAAGAAAACAGAATTCCTCTGTGAAGTTACAAGTCAACATAAAACATTTATGGCACGTTAAAGGAGAATTCCAGTGTGAAATTGACTTGGGGTGAAACATGATAACGAGTACTAACTTTTGTCGAATACCCCACCTCAGTACGCACGCAACATTTCGAAATACATGGCTTGTTAGCCAAAGCTCCCAACAGGATTACAATGGTAGTGAATTGGGCATAGAGTTGCCCTGCAAAGAAATCACTATTTTTTTCATCATTAACAAGGCTCAAAGTAGCTCCACACTTCATTGGTAGAATTCCGAGGGCCCTGCCATTTCAAACAAGGCACTGAGAACTTTGAAAATGCACTGGTAGTTCATTGAAAAAGACTGTCTTGCAGACAGTACCTAGAGGTAGTTTCCAGTCACCTCCATCTTGAAAGTCACGATAAGTCGATTGACGAGCACGAACGAATAGATTGCAATCTGTTCCCCTATCCTTCCCATTCGTTCGCACTTGTCAATCAACTTATCGTGACTGGCCAGAAAGAAAGAACTTTCTTTAGAGACCCGTCAGTCTATTGTTGTGCTTATAGAAAAGAAGGCTATTCAATGCGAGAAATTGAAAATTTTAAATCTCTTACCATGCTGTCAACTACTCCCTTCAGAGAGCAGTACAAACTGGCACTAACAAGGACAGAAAAAGGAGTGGGAGGCCCCAATGCATAACAGTGCAAGAAGACAAATATCTGAGTGTGTAGTTTAAGACAAAGACGTCTCACTAGCAGCTGTGCAAAATAGTTCCCGTCAAACACCAGTTTCAGTATCAACAGTGAAGATAGTTTTTTTTTTGATGAAAGCAAAGTTTGAAGTACATATTCATCATTTTCCATTAAAATCATTATTTCTAACTCAGACAATGTCAGCATGTTCCGTTCATTTGCTATATTTCCTACTCAGACTAATTTCATGTGTGTTTCCATGGAAAACAAGAAAATTTCCAAGTGATCTCAAGCTTTTGAGCGGTAGTGTATATCGCTACATCATCACAAAATGATCCATTAAAAAGTGTATAGTTTTTTTTACTCACTCTGTATAGCTTTAAAGGAGGAGACCTTGCCTAGCCAAAGTATATTTCAGCGGAAAGTAGAATTCTTAAAGTGTCAAAAAGGCATAGCTTAAATTCAAATTTTAATTTTAATTTAATAATAGTCCAGTGCAATGTATTTTAAAACCACCAAGTCTTGAAATTGGCGACAGTATCGTGGGCCAGACATTTTAACTCAGGGAATCTAATTTTATCCAATCAAATGTCAGTACACTAGACTGTGCCACGCTGCTTGTGACATCAGTTAAACCCATTCCTTTCATAGTCTCCATTTAGTTCAGTGAGTTCTTATGTACCCTTCGATTACGAGACGTTTTAGAGCTGTTAAAAGCCACTTTAGGACCTACAGAGCAACAGCATCTTTGTAAGGTCGTCGGCGCTCAAACCACTGTGCTCGAAGGCAATTCCCAATAGCTTTGATGTGATTTATCATGACTCATCACAAGTAGAGCTATTGCTCATGCTTATGTGCACTTCTTCCGCCATATTTGAGACTCACTACACAAAATCTATCTCCAGTGAACGAAGAGTTCAAGGCCGTATGTCTTCAATGGCCGCCCAGTCAAGGCATACGGTATGTATGCAAGGTTTTGCTGCCATTTTGTTGCCATTATTGTGACAAACTACTACGTCTATATCAGATTTTAGATGCTTTAGGCTTGCTACTTTTAGCAGAAATATAAAATGGCGTGGTGAAATCTCCTCCTTTCGTAAGGTACTTTAATGCTGCTAACTCTAGCCAGATATCATAGTTACCAAGTACTGTAGCTTTCAAATGATGTAGCTGAACAGATGAAGTCCGGCTATATTTGAATGAACAAATTGATCTCTAATTAAAAGCATTTATATATGTTTATATGAATTGAAGAGTTAATTTGCAAAAGCAGATAAAGGCCATTCTTAAAATGAATAAACCAACAGCAGTTTGATGAATATCCCTTTGACTACACAACCCAAAAACATCATTTAAGAGAAGTAAAAAAATTTTGAGATATCTTTCTGAAATAACCCCGCACTAATTTGATTCCAATTCCATGATGTGCACAATTTAAAAAAAACATAATTTGGAAAAATAAATCTAAATGCACATAACTGGTTTTTGCAAATGAACTCTTCATATATATAACATGTACAACATATTTACAACCCCAATTCCGAAATAGTTGGGACAAAGTGTAAATTGTGAATAAAATCTAAATGCAATGCCTTTTAGATCACATGAGCTAATATGTTATTTACAATAGAACATAGATAACATTTCAAATGTTGAAACTAAGACATTTTACATTTTTATCCACAAAATGAGTTTATTTCAAATTTTCTGGCTCTAACAGGTCTCAAAAAAGTTGGGACACAGGAAATAAGAGGGCTGAAAAAGCAATTAATATATAACAGAATCAGCTGAAAGAACATTTAGCAAGTAATTAAGTTAACTGGCATCAGTGTGTGACATGAGTGGCTATAAAAGGGATGTCTTAGAGAGGCTGAGTCTCTCGGAAGAAAAGATGACCAGAGGCTCTCCAACCTGTGAAGGCTTGCTTAAATAAATTGCGAGAAACTGGAAACATCTCTGTGCGTAAGAGACAAGGCTGAACACCTTTACTGCATGCCTGTAATCTTCGGGCTCTCAGACGCCACTGCATCACTCACCGGCATGATTCTGTAACTGACAATACTGAATGAGCCCAGGAATACTTCAACAAACCACTGTCTGTAAACCCCGCCGCCGTGCCATCCACAGATGCCACCTAAAACTCTATTATGCAAAAAGGAAGCCATTGTGGAGCGTGATCCAGAAGCGCCGCTGTGTTCTGTGGACCAAGGCTCATTTGTAATGGGCTGTAGCAAAGTTGCAAAGTGGCCTGAGATCAGACGAGTCCAAATTTGACATTCTTGTTGGAAATCATGGGTGTCATGTCCTCCGGGCTAAAGAGGAGAAAGACCACCCCTCCTGTTATCAGCATTCAGTTCAAAAGCCAGCATCTCTGATGGTATGGGGATGCAATAGAGTATATGGTGTGGGACACTTGCACGTTTTAAAAAGCACCATGAATGCTGAAAAGTATTTTAAAGTTTTTGAGCAACATATGCTCCCCTCCAGACAACATCTATTCCAGGGATGGCCTTGTGTATTTCAGCAGGACAATGCAAAACAACATACTGCAGCTATTACAACAGCATGGCTTCGTAGTAGACCGTGTGCTGAACTGGCCTGCCTGAAGTCCTGATCTTTCACCGATTGAGAACATTTGGTGCATAAGTAAACGAAAAGTCTCTCAAAGGAGACCCAAAACTCTCAAGCAGCTGAAAGCCTGCATTAAACAAGAGTGGGATCAAATTCCAATGGCTGAACTCAAGAAACTTGTATCCACAATGCCTAGACGCCTCCACTCTGTGTTAAAAAGAAGAGGGGATGCTAAACCATGGTAAACAGGCCGCTGTCCCAACTTTTTGTAAGACCTGTAGCAAATTCTATATGAGCTCATTTTGTGGAAAAAATTGTGAAATTTCTCAGTTTCAACATTTGCTTTGTTATCTCTGTTGTACTGTGAATAAAATACTGGCTGGGGTGATTTGAAAGTCACTGCATTTTGATTCTAGTCACAATTTCCACTTTGTCCCAACTATTTCAGAATTGAGGTTTCATATATAATCATATGATTAACTTCCAAATATTGCCCCATTTGTGATGAGGTCCTAGAAGCCCACACAGTGCCATAGAGCGCTTACGTCTAACAGCACGAAACCAACCAAAACTGTCATTTTGCAAATTTCATTCATTTTCATGGGATTTGTGTTGAGTAACATGTGATTAGGCTTGGGACTTCATGGGTTAAGATATCCCCAGATACAGCCTATCAGGGAAATGAAGGCAATTTTGTTTATGCTAATGAACTCCACCTAATGAAAAGAAACACATTTAAAAACAATGAGTCACATTACACCTATAATGAAAGTGATATTAACATTACACAGATATATGTTGCTGTGGCGGGAAACTGCCCCTTCAAGAATTCCCAGTGGTCCCCTTAACAGCCCGTACCATAATGCACTTTGAGAGGTAGTTGAACACAGTGGCCTTCAGAGGGAACACCTCTCCCCGGATCACAGAGTAAGGTATCGTCAGGCTGACAAAAAAAGGCTGGAATGCAGTGAGGCCGACGGTGGGGGAGAGACCGACGCCCACTGGGGAGGTGCACAGTGCCCCCGCCGCCCACTTGGTAATCGTGTCCGGAACCGTCGTCTCCACCTTCGCCACACCCGAATCTCTGCGGAGCGACATAATCAATTTGAGCATCCAGAAAGACCGCCAAAATGGCAACGTCTAATGCTGCATTGACGTGACGCACCCGACTGGAACCAGGTCCCAGATCCAGGTCTCAGGGAAGTAAGAGCGGATGGTCTCTTCTGGAATAGACCCAGCTAGGTGAGCTGATGTTGCCTCAACGATCCCGACCCGCTCCATGTTGTACGCCATTGGAACAGGCCCTTCATCCACCGCATCGTAATATTCAGCACCAAAGAGAAAAAAAACTCTAAGTACCTGAAACCCACTTTTGCAATGGCAATGTACATTGAAGAGGACAAATGTGGGGGCTTACCAGCTTCACTATCCAAGACGATTGATTCTATCCTGAAGCAGCTGATCGGTTGTTTCACATCCGAGTTAGTCAGGATTTTTATTCCAACATCCTGCGAGGAAGGGGGCCATTTTAAACATTGCTGAGAAGTATTTAACTTCAGCATCAGTAAACTTGTAGTTTCAGTGTTTAACACCTTTACACTGAATACAGCTCTGAAGAGGAACCAAACTGACCTTAAACATGTTGTACACATCCTGTTTCTCACTTCTCGGTTCAAGGTAAATAGATCGCTTCGCTTTACTCTTCACGGGCGGGTCCATCCCTTCTGAATCTTGAGCGTCAGACACAGAGGAAACCACACTTTCATTTTTCACAGGTTCACTTTCGATTTCCACTATGGTAGTCGTAGCAGTGGCATTCAGAACAGGAGGCTCCTCCAGCACTGGATCCATGGGGTCGAATGGTTTGGGATAGTGAATGCAAGGATAGGGTTCCTCATCGTCGACACTGTAGACATATCCAGAAAGCTTCTGCACTGGCATTTCTTCAAAGATCTGAAGACAGAGGGAGAAGTGAAATGACTTAGTGGATAAACTGCAGTACACAATAATTCAAAATGGAGCTGATAAAAGGTGGAGTTTGGGGACTGCTGAGCACTACTGAAAAACAGAAGCAAACAGGGTTGAAGCTGTGGCTGGGGTAGGGTTTAGCTGAGGTTGGGGGTCGAGGATTGGAGCAGGTTGGATTCAATGGATACTGTAATTGCGCTTAGATAGACAGGTGTGGGGTGTTTGGTTTGAGTCAGAATTTGCAGGTGAAGTCACAACTTGGGGCTGATGATTGAGCTCATAGTTTACTCTGACGATGCAAGCGGCCATTGAGATTTGTGATTGGGGTGGTATGTTGAGCTAAAGTAGTGGCTGTGGTTGACTTACAGTTTCTATCTTCAGTTCTCGCTCTGGTTCCAAAAGTAGTATACTCTGATCAATTGCTCTCAGTGAGCACAAGGAACCTGAATGGGCATTCAGGCTCAAAGAGGTCTTCTCCCCTGGCAGTTCCCGGAGTGAGCTGAATTTTAGAGATACCTGAAGCAGAATGAGAACATATGCAGTGAAAATGTAAGCAGGATACGACCCTATGATCTCGAGAGGTACATGGACTGGATTCAATCCATTGTTCAGAAGCAGTAAGCCTTTGGAGAAAGAATGTAAGCAATTACAGCAAATTATGACAAGGAGTTCAAATAAATAGCAATGAAGAGTATAACACAGTATAAGAGGAGTCGACTTGCAAAACCTGCTAAGTCAAGTTTTGAAAATAAATGAGTTATCTCCTTTAGCCTCTCTTTCAGGCACCTGCGCATGTCCCACTGATGGCTGCACTTTCAAAACCTAAGAAATCATGTTATAAATTGTGATTGAAAAATCAAAACTCTGTCAAAACCAGCCAAGTCAAGGAGGAAAACTCTGTCAAATTCTGCTAAGCCATCAGCCAATGTGGAAATGTGCTTCCATTTTCGTTCACTAGAAGGAACCAATCACAGTTGAGCTTTTATAGCCTGTTCAGCTTTTTCTTTCTCGAACTCAAGATGGGGGATGCAGGGTCAAGTTTCGTTTGATTGCAGAAAATGCAAACAAATCTAGTGATACCATAAAAGGGGGACTTGAACCCATGGACTCATGTTTATGTTGTCATTTTCATAGCAGCTATTCAACCACTGTGCTGTCTGTAGCATCTGTAGCTCCACTTTCAAAACCTGTTCAAAGTAAATCAAAGTCATTTCTTTAAAAAAAAGAATGAATTGCCTCATGGATTATATCTGCAGGGCTAATTGTTTCAGTATAGTGAAAATTGGTATCTCTGGAAGATAATTTCTATGCCTAACAAAAAAAATCACATTTTTCTAAAAAAAAAAATAGACCAACTTGACTTAGAAGGTCTTGGCACCTTAAAAAATTTATGCTGGTGATTTGAGTGCTCCAGTTTCTTCTTTATATTTGACTTACAAGGCTTTGTAAGTGGACTCCTCATATATAGCATTATAAAAATTACCTATGAAAGATACATTTAGCCAACCATGAATGAATGTATTACAATATAAAAATGGGGCAGCATGGCTCAGGAGGAAGAGCAGGTGGCTTAGGAATCAGTAGCTCCTCCAGCGTGTCAAAGTGTCCTTGAGCAACTCCACACTGCCTCTGATGTGCAGGTTGGCGCCGTGTATGGCAGCCTCCGCCATCAGAGTGAATGAGAGGCTAATTGTAATGTGGTTTGGGGTCATGTCATGTGACTAGAAAGCAGTGCAGGCCATTTACCAAAGAAGTGGAACATTAAGGCGATACTAAGACAACATTAAATGCCAACAGTTGGAATTGCAATGATCACCTTACACAAAGAGTGATAGCCCAGCTCTCCCATGCTTTACTGCAATTTTTGGACCCCGATCTCTCTGCTATTTCTGAACCAATCTCGATGCCATTTCATAGGAGGTCTTTAGTCAAAAATAACTTGCAAATACTGATTTTCGTCTCCTCATTTGCCATTACCACCTACACAAAAAATAAACATTTTGGTGATAAAATTCGATTCATATCTATTTTTTAATCGGCTGATTTCTGAATGCTCAGCCTGTATCCCACAAATGGGGCCAGAAACTAAAATGCAAACATAAATAGAATTAAGGGTTGTAAATTATCTGTCACAGAAATTTTATTTTTAAAATGCACAAAGAAAAATAATTTTAAAAAGGTTTCATCAACTCAACTGTATTCATTTTAATCTGTCTTCACAAATTAAATGTCTTCAAATTTGATTGTGCAACTATAGACAATTGAAACAGGAAAATGGACAGACTGAAAGAAATGTTGGAACCTCCACAAGCAACCAGATGAATAGGGAGCAAGTGATTCAAATCATAATTGGGCATAAAATGAGCAGTTACAAAAGTCATGATTGTTTTAAAGCAAAAGTGGCACTACAACTAAAGTTATGGGGTGACCAACATCAATAACAAGCCATTTTTCTGCAACAAAAACAATCAGCTTTAATGAGCATCACGCCAAATATGCTTTTAACATTCCCAGTGCAGAGAGAAATTACTGATTTTGGTGGTCCTGCAATGTTGCCTGCAGTGCCACAACTTGCTCAAATTTTAACATTTGCAAATGGGTAAATTTAAGCAGTTTCGTTCGCAATCCAGTCACACGTTTTTGGTATTACTTTGGTGTATCGAGGAGGGGTGCTATTGATATTGGTCATATGACCAAAATTTCAGATATTTGAACATATCTGGACTCCAGGCCAGTTCCCCTGTTGATTTTTTTGGCCCTACACCTTCTCCTGTTGCACATCCACAAGGCAAAACTATGAACTTTTCCTATGAGGAGAATACTGTCACTTCAGATATAAGTCCAACAGTCTCGTGCTGACAGCATTTGTCTAGTTTTTAAGAAAAATTGGTGGTGATGCCGGAGGTCTTTTCTCAGGGGATCAACCACTCACTTTTTGGAAAGTATTAAAAAAGGAAGCTTGGGACCACAGCTGTGTTCAGAAAAGCATATCAGTTCACTACATATCGCATACTGCACCAGTATATACTGGATATTAAATACTATATGCCACTTCCCATAGCAGAATACAATGTTGGAGCTGGTATGTAAAAACAACCATGTCATGTGCCACACACTTAGACGATCACGTAGCCATTAAGATCACCTGGATCTCAGTGGGGTATTACCAGTGATCACATTGCACTATTCAGTGCACTGTGTAATTATGAGATGCAACGGAACACAGCTTTGGTTGCATGCTGTGAATTTTGAGTAGTACCTCATCCGGCATGCCAGTCAATTTTATGCTGGTCACCAGTGATACACTACTTGCAACTTTTAGCCAAAATCAGTAATAGCGTAAAAAGTACAACCCAAATTCCGACATAGTTGGGACAAAGTATAAATTGTGAATAAAATCAAAACGCGATGATTTTCAAATCACACCAGCCAGTATAACACAAAAAAATGTTGAAACTGAGAAATCTTCCAATTTTATCCACAAAATGAGTTCATTTCAAATTTGATGGCTTCTACAAGTCTCTAAAAAGTTGGGACAGGGGCCTGTTTACTATGGTCTAGCATACCCTCTTCTTTTTAACACAGAGTGGAAGAGTCTGGGCATTGAGGGGACAAGTTTCTTGAGTTTAGCCACTGCAACACGCAAGTGTCCCACACCATATACACTAATGCATCCCCATACCATCAGAGATGCTGGCTTTTGAACTGAAGGCTGATAACCGGAGGGGTGGTCTTTCTCCTCTCTAGCCCGGAGGACATGACGCCCATGATTTCCAACAAGAATGTCAAATTTGGACTCGTCTGACCACAGGACACTTTGCCACTTTGCTACAGTCCATTATAAATGAGCCTTAGCCCACAGAACACAGTGGCATTTCTGGATCATGCACAACAATGGTTTCCTTTTAGCATGATGGAGTTTTAGGCGGCATCTGTAGATGGCACGGCGGACTGTTTTTACAGACAGTGGTTCCTTGAAGTATTCCTCGGCCCATTTAGTAATGTCAATGAAAGAATCATGCCGATCAGTGATGCAGTGGCTTCTGAAGGCCCGAAGATCACGGGCATTCAGTAAAGGTCTTCGGCCCTGTCTCTTACGCACAGAGATTTTTCCAGTTTCTATAAATCTTTTGATGATATTATGCACTGTCGATGATTAGACCTTCAAGGCCTTTGTTATTTGACATTGAGGAACATTGTTTCTAAAATATTCCACAATTTTTTTACACAAGCCTTTACAGGTTGGAGAGCCTCTGAACATCTTTACTTCTGAGAGACTCAGCCTCTCTAAGACATCCCTTCCATAGCCAGTTATGTTACACACCTGATGCCAGTTATCTTAATTACTTGCTGAATGTTCTTTCAGCTGATTCTCTCATATATTTATTGCTTTTCAGCCCTCTTTTGCCTGTGTCCCAACTTTTTTGAGACCTGTTGCAGCCAGAAAATTTGAAATGAGCTCATTTTGTAAATAAAAATGTTAAATGTCTTAGTTTCAATATTAGAAATGTAATTTATGTTTTATTGCAAATAACATATTGGCTCATGTGATCTGAAAGTCATTTTGATTTTATTCACAATTTACACCTCGTCCCAACTATTTTGGAATTGGGGTTGTAGTTGGCGATATTGAATACAGCCAAAGTGGCAGCACATAAGCTGCTATGGGGAATCTTCAGCAGCTGCTGTGCCCCACCTTGTTCTTCAGGCAAAGGTTTATGGGAAAATCAGCACTGTCAGCCACAGTCTCTCCATCCGGCAGTACAGCGTATACCACCACCTGGGCATAGGGTGACAGGTCTGCCATGTTCCGTAGAAAGAAGAACAGTTCCCCTTTGTTCACTGGGAAAACAGTTGCACAAGTTTGGTCAGACATACACATGCACGCACGCACACGCACCCATGCACACACACACACTAGCACACATGCATAATCTGCCTGCATACATAGCCAATTCATATTTTGCCTCACCTTCTTCCTTTTTCACAGGCTTTGTGAGACGGCCATGTTGTGTCAGGCTTCCTCTAGACAGCACCTGTGTGGAGAGACACAAGAGAAGAGAGACATGAAGAGTAGGAAGGATACTACTTTAAAGAATGACTGCTATTACACTACATTTACTTCCAATTAGTTTTTCCCATTTGGGAACACAATTGAAGGGGTGAGAACCAGAGTGGTCTAACCCCAAAAAATTAACATTAGAGTTAGGATGATATTGTGACAGATGTTGGAGATTCTACATCATAATGCAAAATTGGTGTCATGATGTGTATTATACCTTTGAACAACATTGTGAGCATTTTTTTTTCTTACTTTGACATCCATTATCGCCAAAAAAGAAAAAACATCATTCTGTAGGTTAGACAACTTCATCGCCTTGGAAGTGCAATGACATGAAAAAAAAAAATAAGACGTGGCCACGAGATAAAAGTCGTTTCTTCGATTTAGCTTTCACATGACCACGAGCTACAAGTCGTTCCCTCAATTTAAATGAACTAAATTGTTAAATGACGTGGCCATGAGTTAACCCCTTAAGCCCTGAGTCTTTGGCTTGAAAATGACCTACTCAAAATGAAATGAATATATCTCTGCAATAAGTTGGTTGATTTGAATAATCTTGGTATCATAATAAAGGTAACACCTTAGGGATTTTTGTCATGGTGCAAAAATCAGTGTATATTAGGGGTGTGCAGCGATGCCATTATCTGTATCTGTATCTGTTTCTGTGTAGGCAACAAAATTATCTGAATTTGTATCTGTATCCAGTTATGAAACCGGAAGTGGGTGTGGTTTGTCGCAGGAGCTTTGAAATTTTTATTATTAAGGGCTGATTTCACAGAAGCATTTTAAGGTTTACACCCGGAAAACTTTCTTAATCGCGCGTTTAGCATGCGTTCAATTTAAGTCAGCGTTTCACGAGGCGCAACTGTCCACGTGCATCTAAATATTTTAAACGCCGGCAGTCAAATTACAAAAGAACACTAAAACGCTCGTGACGATATGTTTAACTTTCGAAAACTACTGCCCCAGACTAATTTGCACCTAATTGAGTGATGCTGACCTGCCTTCATCTTGTTGCCAGGTAGATTTTGAGAAAAAGACTTGCCTTTTCTGATATAGAATTGCATAAATAAAATAAATGAAATTAATGCATAAATTAGTTGCTTTCTTCCGCTTCTTAATCACTTAATAGAGGGGTTTTGCAAGACCACGTTTTTCGTTTACATCTACGTTTCCATTTTCTAAAAAGGCTACCATGAGTGAAGTTCGAACTGCAATTTACTCTTCACCGATAATGAAAGCACAAATGAATGTACAGAATCACTATGAATGCCGAGGATTAAACAATCTTGGTGAAGGATGCGTGTGATGTCAGCATCTTGCTCACATCTACCACGTCTACCAGACTCACAAAGAAAGTTTGACACTCTTAGAAGCGAAGAGAAATTCTCGTCACATTTTTTTGCCAACATCTCTTTGTGAAATGCGTCTCCACAACGCAACTACCTTCACATACAGGGTTATTAACCGGTAACAACAATGGAACTGCCCGTTGTGCAATTGCAGGTTGTCATAATTTGGCCGCACCTGTTTAGTCTGAGGGCTAAACGCAAGGTCATCCACGTGCAGCTAAACCTGCGATGATCCCATCTTGTAAAATGGTGTTTAAACGTTGGTTTAGCCGTCCACGTACAACGGCATGTTAACATGCATTTAAAATTTGATCGCATGTTAGTTATACGCGCGCTAAAATGCTTCTGTGAAATCTGGCAGAGATGTTGTGTGGGGCCTGGTTTGAGAAAACAGATGTGCAGCTGGAGCACTTGAGCGTTATTTCCCCGGTTCTCGCGACTCCTGAATAATGACACCAGTATTCGTATGGATTCGTCAATTTTCTGTCAAAAAATCTGTCAGTTTTCCAAAATCTGTGTTTTCCCAACTGCTATGTTTGGCTTCGGGTACATCCTTAGTGTTTATGTCACTGATTCAGAGTAAACGAAGATGGAACACTGCATAAATGAAACGTCTTTTTTGCACCAAACAAAGTTTTACTTTTATCTGTCTTAAAATTATTCAGTTGCAGTCTGAACTCCTAAAAAATTACAGCACAGAATCTCACCATTACCTGTGCCAAAGTTTATTCTAACCAAGTAAATCAGAGCAAAATTAGAGAGTTTTTGCTTGGAAATGTCTAGGTGGCCTCTCCAAGCTGACACTGAGTGCTGTTTCATATTTCCTGGTACAAGACTGTAAAACTCATTTAATTTCACTTATATGTCACTACAGGCATACATTCCATCCAAATACATCCACTTTAAAATTTTTAGAATTTAATTTTTTTTTTTTATTATTATTAATATTTCTGCCAGTGCTGTAGCCTATACAATTTCCCATTCAAAGATAATACATACAAAGAAAATTAAGTTTGACTCCACTGGAGCAGATTTATTTTAAAAAAAGGCAAACAAATAAAGCTGTAAAAAAAAGGTTAAAAAAAAAGTAAATAGAACAAAAACTCCAGCAATTATATATACAAGCAAAATGCTATTAAGGCCTAAGAAAGCACATGTTCACACCAAGACTCAAACCTTGGTCGCCTGGGGTGCATTGCTTTAACCTAACCACAAGGCTACACCAGCTGACTGTGTCATCAATGTCAAATTGCCAAAACAAAGAATGAGTCAAGAAAACACATCACTCACCCCGCATATACTGTTGTGCTCGCAGCATTAACGTGGAATGGCACAACTATTCTGTCAGAAAACAATTTTGAAAATGACTGTTGAACACTTAGCGAATAATTATCCTAAAAATACCGCAAACAAACCGGTTAAGCGTTCATATTGTCGCGCTATTTAAGTACAAGCGAATTGCCCATGGACTCAGTTTGAAGCACTGGAGACGCAAGGCTCTACCTCAGGCTAGGTTTGTGCGATTATGGTGGCTTAAAGATCGTTGGAAACATCAGAACCCATAAAATCAAATGGCAACCAGCAAAGTCTTTCTGACAGCATCACAAGCCAATCACAGACAGTAAAATACATTGCAGGCAAGCAGAATGCTGAGGAGCTGAGATCTTTGAAGCAATTCCAGGAAAAAAAACATGCTTGGAGACCAGCAGATCTCGTTTCCTTATTACACGGACACATTGGGCTAGAAATAGCAAGCGCAGATTTACCCTCAAGCAGTTTTTTAATTACTAAATATCAAAGGTAAGAAAAAAATTTTTTTTCTGTAAAGTGTGTGCCTGTTGTTCTTGGAGTGTGGTGTCAGTTTAAAATGACAAGGCATATATCATTGGATTCTGTGGACTTTCCTCTTCCGTCTGAGGTATCGTTTGTATGCATAGCACAAATTTAGTAGAAATGCTAGTGAGTCAGCACTGAAATGATTTTATTCTATGTTTTGCTCCATGCTTATTTACTAGCCTGGTGCTTCATTAATATTCATTTGAGGTAAAAATGGTCAACATAAGCTTTTTGCCGAGGTTCTTCACATAAAGTGTATAAAACGCATGACAATGTTGCGATTAGGAAACATGCTTTATTTATTACGAGGGAACGCTTTTTTACCCTCTGGTGCATGGATTAACTAAATTGTGGGAACTACTTTCATCTCGTAGCCACAAAATATTAGTTTTTTTCATGTCATTGCACTTCCCGGGCTCCTCTTGTTCTAAGATCTTCTATTGCTGGCACTTCTTGTTCCTTTACGATAAAAGCTGAAGTGAAATTTCCATTTTCATATGTACACATCGCAGGTTTACATGGGAATTTACCATGTTCATATATGACATACATACATACTTAACATACTCAAACATGAAAAGAAAATGTCACATGTGAACTGGACATTAATGCGATTGACTTTTGAAAATTCATATAGAGTGTGAAAAAACAAAAATAGGCCAGAGTCAGCTGCATCTTCACATGCCACTGACTTTAAAATTTTTGTAAAGATGTGCAAACTAGTTACACATACAGAAATCAAAAGAGAAAAAGGTAATTTTGTTTTTCCCAGTTCACATGGGCATTCATAGACTCATGTTGGGTGTTTTTATGCATTGTAATCTTTTGGTAAGGGGCCAAGGACACCTCAGTGACTGAAATTTCAACGTGGCAATAATGAGGTTCGTTCTCCAGTCAGGAGTCGATCCTCAGCAGGTAAGTTCCACCAAACCTACTTGGGATCCCAAATAGATCCCACATGAATCAACTGAGCCCGCGATCACAATCTGAAAGCCTTTTCACACCAAGTACAAAACAGGGACAACAAACCCCGCCCCTCGTACAAAATACTTTGACCTACTTTTCTGAAATTCATTACGCATCTATTCTGGGTCAGTGGCAATCCCTAAACCAAATTTGGGGTGAATCTGGCCACAAGTTTTGCTCCTGAAGTATTAACAAACAAGCAAACAAACAAACACAGAAACAAACGAACAAACACACAAACAAACCAAACCAAAAACAATACCCGTTGCCCTCACCATTTGGGTGGGGCAGGGTAATAAGAGAAAAATTGGAACCCGATAATTTCCATGAGCCGATGCACACCAAATCTGAAACTTTCCAATTTCATCATCAACAAGTAGTCCGCATTTTCCTTTTCTTTTTTATTTGTTTCATCCCTAGTGTGAAAATACCTTTATGCTGGTATTATAAGGCCTCTGCGTAAAAAAAACAAAAAAATTACCAAGAAGAAAAACTCCAGGGATTTCTGACCCTCGTCCAGCTCCTCCCCCTGGATTATGTAGTTAGCCACAACTTTAGCATCAGTTTCACACGACAGCTTCCCTTTGACAGGCTTCAGTTTGAGGAAGCTCTTGCTCTTTGAATAAAAGGGAGCCAGAAACAAACGGGCAGACCCGAAATTCGGCTTCTGAATCTCTCTGTACATATCCTCCTCAACTTTGCGGTAAAATGCCTGTGAAAAGACGAATGGGCAGGTTATTAAAGGATGGCAGGGTTATATTTAGAGCACAATTTATAAACTGACATTGTCATTATAAATAAACTGATAATTTCATTATAAATACTCTTTTCAGTGCAAATTTGTAGCGCAGTGGTCGCCAACCCAGCTCATCGAGATTTACGGTCTAGTTGGTTTTAATGGCACACAAGATTAAACTCATTACCAATTCAGCAAGGTCTGTCAACGAAGAATGACTTGTGCTTTGTTAGGAATGAAGGGAAACCCAATAAAACAGTAGCACTCCAGGCTAAGTTACCACTACCATGGACTGTGAAAGTCACATACCCGCAGACTGACGTCTCTCAACTCCCAGGGAGCAGTGTCCAGACTGAAGTAGGCCTCTCCCTTTTCATCGGTGGTTAATGTCAAGTTCTCAGACTTGCCACGGAAGTTAATGAGCAGTATGATGGTGTCATTGGTTATGGGGGCTGAGTCAGGGCCTGCTGCTTTAACCTAATAATAACAATGACAGGGACAACCATGTAGCTTAATAACTCTGATATCTGCACAACACAACACAGATGAGAATCTGCAACCCTCCCCATTTCCAAAGATGAAATTCCTGGCCCCGTTTCCTGGCCCCGAGTTTCAGCATAAGATGGAAAAGATAAGATAAGATAAGATCCACTTTATTGAACCCCATGGAGTAATTTGTCCTCTGCTTTTCACCCATCCTATAGCTAGGAGCAGTGGGCAGCTACAGGGCAGTGCCCAAGGACTAACTCCAGTTCTAAAGCCAGTTCCTTGGTCAGGGGTACCGGTAGGAGTGTTCCTACAATACGTGTTTTTGTGGTCGGGGGAAAACAGAGGACCCAGAGGAAACCCACGTGAACACAGGGAGAACAAGCAAACTCCAGACCGAAAAGCCCCAGGCCTCCATGACTCCAGGATATTTCAAGGAGATGTCAATGAAACAGTACATCCATGTATGTGACATCAGAGCAGTAGCCATGTCAATGCAAATTTATGAAAACCAGCAGATGTGTTCTTTGTCCACCTGCAGTCTGCCTCTACCTGTCTAAGCTTGTGGGTAGATTGGCAGAAGCACATCAGTCTCACCTAGATAACCTGAATTTCAGGAGACGGATAACTGCCCCTCCCTATCTGCATGGTGTGGCTTGTTGACTGAATTTTCCCAAAAAAAAAAGAACAAAAGGGCTCGTCTCAAATTTCCAAAAAACATCTTGATGATCTCCAAGACTTTTGGGAAAATATTCTGTGGACTGATGAGACAGAAGTTGAACTTTTTGGAAGGTGTGCATCTCGTTACATCTGGCATAAAACCAACACAGCATTTCATAATATAACAACATACTAACAGTTAAACATGTTGGTGGTAGTGTGATGGTCTGGGGCTGCGTTGCTGCTTCAGGACCTGGACGACTTGCCATAATTGATGAAATTGAGAATTCTGTTCTCTACCAGAAAATCCTGAAGAATATCTGACCATCATTTCGTAACCTCATGCTCAAGCGCACTTGGGTTATGGAGCAGGACAATGATCTGAAACACACTTGCAAGTCCACCTCTGAATGGCTTAAAAAAACAAAATGAAAGTTTTGGAGTGGCCTAGTCAAAGTCCAGACTTCAATCCGATTGTGATGTTGTGGCATGACCTTGAACAGGCCATTCAGGCTCGAAAACCTTCCAATGCGGCTGAATTAAAGCAATTCTAGAACATTGTATAATTGTTGAGCATGTTGTGGCATCTCAAATTAAAAGCCACCTCCTTTCCAACAAGCTGTATGAACCCTTTCAATCTGGATTCCGTTCACAACACAGAACTGAGACCACTTTCTTCAAAGTTACCAATGACCTTCTCCACTCTACAGATTCTGGTCATCTCAGTATTCTCATTCTCCTTCACCTCACTGCAGCTTTTGACACCATTAATTACTTCATTCTTCTTTCCCGTATTCAATCATCCTTTAACATTACTGGCACTGCTCTCTCTTTGCTCAGATCATATCTCACAAACAGACAACAGTTCATCAACATTAACAACTGCACCTCCTCCATTGCCCCCAGCCCCAAGGCGTCCCCCGGGGCTCAGTGCTTGGTCCTCTACTTTTCATAATCTACATTCTGCCCCTTGGTGACACCACATGTTGTCACAGTTTCCTCTTTCATTGTTATGCTGAAGACGTGCAGATTTACATTCCCACTAAATCAATCACCCCTACTACCCATACCACCATCATTTACTGCCTCACTGAAATAAAGCCTTGGATGCAGTCTTTCTCCAGCTCAAATGTGACAAATCTAAAATATATATTATTCTCTTTTTCAGCCCTTTTTTGCCTGTGTCCCAACTTTTTTGAGACCTGTTGCACCCAGTCAGCTAATTTTGTCGATAAAAATGTAAAATGTCTCAGTTTCAACATTTGAAATTTTATCTATGTTCTATTGTAAGTAACATATTGGCTCATGTGATCTGAAAGTCACTGCATTTTGATTTTATTCAGAATTTACACTTCTTCCCAACTAATTCGGAATTGGGGTTGTATTATTAAGTTCAGCTTTGTCTTAAAATTACCAAAAACATATTTTAACAACTGCAGGGCAGTTCTTTCATTTGCAATTTTTTTCAGTCAAAGGTTGTCTTTCACTTTCAGCTATCGCCTCTGTGATAGGTAGACATTACCTTTCCTTCAAATGGGATTCCAGGCCTGTAGGTTTGTG
Organism: Gymnothorax reevesii; assembly: GCA_029721435.1. Lineage (NCBI taxonomy): Eukaryota > Metazoa > Chordata > Actinopteri > Anguilliformes > Muraenidae > Gymnothorax > Gymnothorax reevesii. The sequence continues at coordinate 130,505,744 of CM056574.1, forward strand.
GTGTGTCTTCAAAAGTCACTTTAACAATCTCACTGGTGATGCGCACACTGCCACTGCCTTTCAAGGTCACACCTTATAGAGTCAAACAAAACATACCAGAACTCAGATGCCTTAGGCTCCTAAGGAACATTAAAATCTGCTTGAAGAGACATGACAATATGAGTAGAAGTGATGTGACATACAGGCAGAAATTGCATTCAGAGACCTGCGGTCATACAATTCAAAAATGCATTAAATCCTGTTACATGCATGAAAAATTAATGGGCCTACCAGTCCCAAACTCCTCCATATCACTTTCCACATCCAAATTTTCTGAATATCGTGAGGAATTCAGACCAAACTGGGTCACATCTATGATCGTAGAGGCACATCCAGTTTTGTCGGTCTGGGTGAAACAGAAACTCAAACTTTGACACAAAATTCACATACTTCCAATACTCGACCGTCAGAGGACCTCATTCAAAGCCATTCAAAGCTGTAAACACTTTAGCTTAAAGTCCAACTGATCAAGCTATTTTCACATCAATTTATGTCACATGAACTGTGTAACAACACGTTCTGTAAAATGAGATACACACAACACTTTTCCACATCCTAAACTCAAAAGTTAAAACGCAATGCTGCGCAGCCCACTTTAGAATCCATTCTACGGCAAAATAATTTCTCTGATAAAGCTGAAAAGCCTTCTAAAAGGTTCATAATGTTTTTGCATGTATTACGGTAGTAATGTGAAAGTCCAGACCTGGAGGGCTGCAGTGGCTGTTGGTTTTTGCGGTGTTTCTGCACTAGTAATAAATCTAAGTCAGCAATGGGCTAATACGACCACGTAACTCGTAGTCAATGCACTTATCAGCTGCTAACTGGAAGACACTGCAGACCTTCAGGAATGGAGTTTGACACCACTGCATGGTAAGCGGGGTCTCTGGCAGGGATCACCAAATCTGGCCCTCAAAACCAAATCTAGCCCTGGTTTACTGTTCTCCCAAGTAATCAACTGCACAACAAGCACTTATGATTAGCCAGGCTGTCTTTACACCTGACTCCCAGGTAAACATAGGGTAGAACACCAGCAGTTCTTGGCCCCTGAGGACTATGGGATGATGATCCCTGGTCTGTAGAAATCACTAATGGCAGGAAGTTACTTGTGCTCATGCATGATAGGAAATGGTCATACATGCATCACATTGGAGCATTACTTACAGTCATAATGTATTTATGGCAGATATCAGCAAACTTCCCATTGTCCGCATACCAGTAATATCTGACTGATTTCCGGCACACCTCTGCATTCACTGATCCCACGACGGGTTTCCCATAGGTATATCTACACACATACATAAATTTGTTTTTTTTTCATGATACAACCCCATTTCTGAAAAAGTTGATATGATATGGATAATGTAAATTAAAAAAGAAACTAGAGATATATTAATCATCTTTGACCATTAATGTTTTCTTTCTGTAATTTGTGGGGGGGGGGGTTTTTTGGAAATAAACACTTATTTCAAATTAAATGCCCGCATCATATTACACGGTTTCTAATGTCACATTTTGTAGTTCTTAAAGTATTGCATATTTTGAATGAGAGACAGGTCTAGACTGCAGGTAAGCCAGTTTTGCAGCCGCACTCACTAATTCGGAAGCAACGCTGTCGTAACGTGCGAATGTGACCTCTCGTTGTCTTGTTGAAATAAGCCAGTGTGTCCACAAAAAGACATCATTAAAAATACAGAGTATCTTACATCACGCATATACGTGTCCCCTTTGGCATCAATGGTACCAACACATGTTGAAGATTCCCATTTCATGGGTAATAACATATCCCCAATCCAGAGCAAATGGTGAATTTTGCCATTGAACAGCCAGAGAAAACAAAATCCACTTTTCCCAAAAGGAATTTTTTTATGTTGATTCGACAGGCAGCAGCACATATGTCCATTGTGCATCAGTCCATTTCAGAGGACCTCAAGCCCAGGAAAGACAGCAGCATTCCGAGACATGTGTTTTTTTTGTTTTTTTTTTTTTACATATAACTTCCTCAGTGTGTACTGCAGTCTTCCCTTGAATGCAATGATAAATGATGTCTGTTGTCAAAGGATATCCAAAGTATTCCCAACCCATGCAGTTATATAGCCAAACCACACCGGTCTTCAATGCAAAGCAATATCAAGGATTGAAGATCAGGAGCAGTCCATATTGATTTCCAACCTCAGCCTTCATGCAAAAATTTCTTTAGATTTGCAGAATCTTTTATGAATATGATGCACAGTAATGGGTGAGTTCACAAAAATGCTTACAACAGCACTTTGAAATATGTTGGTTTATAAAGATATTAGATAATTTAATATTCAATCATAGCTATTTGCAAAGTGGCAAACCTCGAGCACTTTTCAGAGCTTACTAAAGGAATAAGTCCCGAGAAGCAGTGGGTTACAGTGATTTTATAACGGCGGAGGGGCGTTCTAAGGCAGGACACGCACTGTTATAAAACGTTTACCCTACATACAACTAGCCCACTACATAAACACACAAGAAAAAAAAAATCGACAATTTATTGGTAATAATGCAACAATAAAATTGAGAACTTCTTCCACCAAGCAAGATAGAGTGGACAGAATGGTTGGCCAGCAACACAGAAGCTAAGATTGCTTTTTCATCTAGTGCCATTGTCATGTCACATCAGGCTATTTGGGCTCGCTAATGTAGATATACATTATTTTGAATGTTTCCTACGGTCTCCCGAAAACCACGTTAAATAATTTTACGTTCGTTCTGGTTTTCGAGTTTCCTTGTTCTCAACTTGCGCCGATCGGCCAAATCATTACAACCAGCGGCGAGAGTAGGGAACGATTAACTTTTGTCCTCCACACCTGCCGGTGTCCAGGAAAATTTGTTCAATTGTGCATTAGCTTGCTAGCCAGCTTGTTAACTAGCAAGCATTCACTACAATGGATATGGTTATCCTACACATAGCGCATAAAATAAACACACAAGAAAAAGTCAACAATTTATTGCTAATAGGCTACTGAAATAGTAAGCAAATTAGCAACATAGCTTGCAACGCAAAAGTGATATCGAACTCTGTAATGCAATTCCTAGCTAAGTAGACAGCCAACTGGTTATCGGGTTAAAAGGCTAAAAATCGCTGACACTGAAATAGCAAAAAGTCTTGAAGCAAACGTAACCTAACGAGTCAGTTGAGTGCAGAGAAGTTCGTTGCACACAGGGATATTTTGTGCTGCGGCCTGCCACAGTGGGTTACAGTAATTTTATACCCGCATGGAACGCGGCTCAGCCAATCACATTTAAGGATGGGAAGCACCCGTTTTATAAAATACCCCTAACCCCATGCTTTTGCGAGTTGCAAGCATCAAATTGCAAGCATTAAATTCAGTATTAGTGTTTTTTCCAAGAAAACAATGAAGTTGCTGCGGTAACAATGTTTTCTCTTGTCATACAGGCTAAAGATGATTAAAAATCATGGTGCCTTCTGTTTCACTTCCATTTCCTATACTAGCCTAACTCTTTCGGAAATGTAGTATTAGGGGAGAGGGGGGGTTAGTTGGGGTATGTTGAAACATACCACTTCCCTGAAGATGCAAAGACTTGCTGCAATCCTTCAGCCACTATCCTTCAGCCATATTGGTATTTAGACCATGCTGGAAATTCACATGTGTTAAGAGAGGTTTGTATGTTTTTTGCATCTAAGAGCAACTTTTCAACCTTTTGGAAATATCCACTTTGTTCAATACACATGATACCCATGAATGAACTCTATTGTGTGTTGATTGTATGTAGGAATGTAAACAAAATTGGGCAACAAATAATTTGCCTGTGCTAAAGTGTACTGTGTGCACTGCATGTGTTGTGGTGATTATAGCATGGGGCTAGTTGGAACATGATGTGAGGGGGTTAATTGGTACATGTTCCAACAAACCCTGCTGTTCTTAAAAAGTAGACTGGTACATGTTACTGCACTTATGTTCAAAATATCACAAATAGCTCTCTCTTCTTAAATATCCTTGATCAAAAAGCACGGCCACTAAAAATCTGATTTCTTTTCCATTTCTTCGCAAAATTGTCTTCAATTTTGATGAAGTTCTATATTTTTAAAATGAATTTAGGGAAAAATAAATTAATATATTTTATGTCATCAGTATGTTTCATTAAATAGATAACTAAGCTTATTATTATAATTATTATTATTATTATTATTAATAAACTGCTGAGGTCTAATGATTATTTAGTGTCCAATTGCAGATCAAGACTTGCCTAGGGCATGTAGGGTCACTCAAGAATTATGTGGGAGAGGCACATCCAAATTTTGGTAGTTTTGGGTCCTTGATGATTCCTCAACACATATACACTCAACAAAAAAAGTGAAATCTATTCGCTATTATTTTCTCTTGTTCTGATCTTACCATAACGCTATTTTCACAAAAAAATTTGAAATGACCTTTGACTTTATTTGACGTTTTGATTGAATGGTCAGAACTTGGTGCAATTCTCGTATTCCCCGTGTGTACCCCTGTTTTGGGGTAATAAAGTCATCTGATCAAATGTTTTGATGCAATTAATGTCTTGGATTAACACCAATGACATAAATGACACCTAGGATTTACGTTCAGTTCATACATTTCACATTCTTGGCCTAAAATACCGTGGTCCTTCACTTTTTTTGTTGAGTATATTTTCATCAGGACCACTCCCAGGAAAGAACAAGTGTCAAAATTAGACCATATGACAAGATGATTCATGATCTCTCATTAACTTAGGTGTTCCAACTCACCCCATGGCATGTTCCATCTCACCCCACTGTGGGGTGAGTTGGAACATCTCGACTCATATCACAAAGACTTATTTTTTTATGAACCTCTTTGAACACTGCTGAGTTTTATTACTGAGATTGTTGTACACATAGGTATGCATAAAAATAACATGCAGTAAAATTTACAAAAAATAACATAAAATAAGCAAATATATATAAATAAGCAAATATATAGAAAATAAGCATTTTTGTGAAATCTGTTCCAACTAACCCCCCTCTCCCCTATAATGATGAAGTCACTGATCCAATTCCTGATGCTTTCAGAAAAAAAATCTGGATCCATTGAGCAACCAGTGAAAAGTGACAGAAAGGAGTCAGAAACTGAGAATTTCAAGGTTTGTGAAAGTTGAACCTCTTTAAACTGTGCATCACTTACTTTCCACAAACTTTCAATGTAGCCTGAGTGTCCAAGACGGTAAGAATTTTGGGAAGGTGGACCGTGACCTCGTACTTGGGTAGGACTGCAAGTAACATACAAAAATAGTATTTAAAATGACATTCTCTCAGGACCGGTCCAGGAAGACAGATATACAAAAAATACTAGCCTACACGAGAGGACAAGAGCGAACACACACCCTGGACAGAGGTGTGGTCACCTGCCACTAATGATAAATTGACACATTGCATAAATAAAGCCACACTTAGCACCGCGAGACTAATGGCAACTTATTGACAGCCAAGTATCTGTTGTTTGATGAAGCTAAAATTACCTTCCTGAAAAAAAACCCATTGTCCTCGGATAACTGATCACATCACATCATGGGAAATTGAAGACCCCAGCGCTAAAGGTACTCAAGTCACAAAATGTACATTTTGAGAAAATCAAGGCAGTGGACTTGGGTAACTATAAAAGGCATTTTCCCATCTGTACCTCAGTGTGAGTGAAAAAGTTACATAAGTACTTTCAGTACTAGGCTCTTCGATTCAGCTACTGCAAGGTACCAGCCATTGGGAAAGATTAGATCAGAACCATTAGGGAAGTATATAGTACTATTCTTATTTGTTTGGTACATGATACTCAGTAAAAAGGTTTAAAATTCCCACATACTTCAGTAAATATTGGTGTAAATGCATACAAATGAAATTTGACAGTATCTGACCTCATCAAATATTGTTTCAAATTCAAAATGCCATATATTAGTGTACCTCCCCAAACATGTGGATGGCACCATCAGTACAAGCAGGATTTCAAGGTGAGTGAGAAAAAATACGATTGCCTTCATATATTAGCTCTTTTAAGAACTGAAAAAACAGCCGGTGTCATAAAAAGTCCAATTTGCACAAGTTGGTTTGTCTAATTTTAATTACTTTCAGCACAGCATCAATTTTGATCAAGAAAATTTCTAGAGGCCTTTGTCCAATAACATGACTAAGCAAGCTGTTCTACACACTGTAAAGATGAAATTTTACCAAGCATTTTCATCTTGTATTTACACTTAGACATTTATATCTACTACCCTTTTTCTTGGAAAAATAAATTCTATCACTGATTTGAAGTAATTTTGACTCATTTTTAGATCTGCCCTTCCGGTAAGATAATTTCACCTACCCTGTCGACAAATCTAGACATTATTCAAAATTTGTTAACATCAGAAGCTGAATTTTTTTTTTCCAAAAATAAGGTAATAGAAATAAGAATGGATGCACATGGAGTTATATAAACTGTTAGAATAATTACTGCAATTATTTAAGACTGTGCTCACAAAACACAAAAACAAATCACAATGTTTGTTTACCTCCAGTGATTTAACTACAGTATATTGTTTAAAGTGGATAATTTTACCATATTCCTTAATTTCGAAGGTGTGGGTATATGGACTATTTTTCTCGTTCCAGGCTGTGATCATGTAGATTCCCTGAGTGGCCTCGGGAGACATGGGGTTCGAAAGGTCCAGGATGCCACCAGTGGTTTTCTTGTTCAACCACTGAGCGATACGGTTTGCATTGGGGTCCTGCACGGTGAAGGAAGAAGATGAGGAATGGACAAGAAGAGTTTGAGCTATGTCTACAATGAAGGCAAGGTTGCCAGCTCTGGAATGATAAATAAATAATACAGGGACAATCCACTGGGCAGCAATGCAGCCTATAAGTTGCCATGTAAGACAGAAACTATTGTTAAATTTTTGAAAATTCATAAAATTTTGGTGCATATCACATCCTAAAAATACTAATCTCAAGAGTGTAAAATGCAAGGGGACACACCCTGTCTGACCACAGAGATATACAGAGATGATAAAAGAATTTTAAAATCTATTATTCATGGGATCACATTTGGTTCAAGCAATTTGTCACTTGTTAGCCACACACAGTGTTCGTATAAATGACATTGGTTATATATACGTAAATTAAGATCACAAACTGTACGTCTCAAATAGTATATTTTACATATACAATGATCATGCAAACAGGAAAAATACTGAGTAAACTAAAATTTTGACCAACAGATTAATGCAGAGCTTCTGAAGCTAAGTACCCTGCTCTGTTCACTGAATTAATCAGTGAAGTAGTAGGACTCATACAAGTATTTTCATAGTTATGGATTACTTTACTTCAGAAGCAAATTTGGAACAGCTACCGGCCAATGCTAGGACTAAAACCAATATCCTTATCATTAGAGAAAATGTAGGAGAGCTATAAAATATTGTTCTCCTGGCAAATCTTCAAAAAAAAATCGGCTAACACAAAAGCCTCGCAAATAGTCAGATGTAAGTTTGTTTAAACATTTGGAAGGAACTATGGGCTAAACAAATCCATACACTGCATCCTAAGCTAAGTCCAATGTCCACATTCCTAATTGATAATGGTTTCTAAATTCAAAAATAGCCTAATACCAAAATAAAACACTGAAAAACACTTTTAAATCTTTCCTGAAGGTATGGAATCCAGACATTTTTAGTTTTCCCATCTTTCCCATCTTATTATGTGAAGGGACACAACAGATTGAACAATTAAGTAACATGGCTTTTATGTAATTAAATTAAACACAGCATGCTATAGCATGCGCTGTAGTCTGATGATATAAACTTTAGTCCATTCTCATCTGTTTAAGCTATTTAGAGACAAATAATAATTAAAACAACTTCCCCTCCTTAATTATTTATTTAGAACATACAGATAGACCTGACTTGACCTTATCTGTCCCAGTATGACCTCTTCAGCTCAATAATCCAACAGCAACAATTTTGTTTTATCTATATTAGACTTCTAAATTACCAGAATTTAAGACTCCATTTTGACTTTATGATCATGCTATTAAGAGCAAGCAGCATTAAGCCACTTACCAGTAACAATTCAATGAAAACTTTACATGATACAAGATGCCTATTAAGCCGGAGGTCACAAAGATCCCAAGGAAGGCAGTCGCCAAGGTCTGCACTAAGGACATATGACAACGAAAACTTGCAGTTTCAGCGGAAGTTAGGTTATATACAATAAATAAAATACTGCCCATGTGCTTGAATACCCTTCATCTTACCTGGAGTTCCACAGTTTTGTACTGCAAGGGAGAAATTAAAAAGAAAAATCAGTTCAAATGCAAATTTGACAGCCTCTGCTCTTCTTTTTACTCAATAAAGTGCTTGCAACATTCATCGTTATCTTTTTGCAGTTGAGCAGGCCTTGGACTGCTGTTTATTCAGAAGCTCTGATCAAACAGGATCAGTCAAAGTGAACCCTGGCCACATGTGTGTTGACTCCTGGCAGCCACCTACACTGAGGCACTGTGGTGAACATCATACACAGACCCTGAATCAGCACTTTGTACAGGCAAGAGTCCTAACAGATCTTCCACTTCAAAATTTTCTCTTAATTTCTGACTAACTTGCATTCAACCTAATTTAAAGGGTCATGAAACAAAGGTCTTACCACTTGGTTGTATGGCAGAAAGTTGGCATCAAGAGACACGATACGAAAATAAACTAGGAAAAAAAAAAAGACTGGCTTCAGATTTATGAAATTGGCAGGAAATATTTTCGTAATTAGAAACACGCAAGTTTTCATGCATGCAAATACAATTTTCAAGTTAGATGATCAGGAAGAATGTCTTCAGGAACGTCCTAAGTGAAACTGTGGACTTAAATATCAAAATAATAAAAGTAGAAACCTGCAATTAAAGAATGATTCTGAATGTTGAACCCCACGTCATAGATATAATAATTTACTTATATATTTTTGCTGGTACATGGCACTTATTGGTCCCAGAGAAACATTAGACTGTAAAAATGCATCTCCATCATGCCTCCATCATTCTGAGTGAACCACCATTGAAGTCATAATGCTTCAACTCTGGTAAGTTGAAAAATTCCTCCCCCACCCACGTCCCTATAAGGGTAGACAGAATCACCTGTCTGGCCTGGCTTGTACACGGGTTTATCTGTCTGCACAAGGGTGATGAAGCTGCGGGGTCTGATGAGGATTTTGGATTTCTTGTGCAGGTCCTCCTTCTCTCCTCGAACGGCGACGTGCACAGAACCCACTCTTTCTTTCGAGACAACAGGAACCTGGTGGGGGGGTGTCAATGTAATCAAATGAATAAAGAACTAGAACTGCTGCAGTTATAACCATCATTAGAATCAGGAAACAGTCCAAAAGGACGGTAAACACGCATATACCTAAGTCAACTCGGCAACCGGAATAGCAAAAAAGACACAAGCAGAGATGGACTAGACCACATGCTGGCAACCATTACCCAAGTGAAAACTATTCATTCTGCGAAAGGGTGCCACTTACTTTCGGACAGTATGCAATTTCATAATGAACAGAACAAATGCTGTGAATTTTGAAGCATTATTACAGTTCTAAACTATTCCAACACATCAACGCAATAACACTGAATTACAACAGTGTATTCCATGGATGTCCACTGCTCTCATGCAGAATGTTTTCAAGAAACATTGGAGTGATTTTTAAGATTGAATACTCCATCACAAATTAAATTGAGCCCTGGTCTGAATAGCACACAACCTTTCATTATAACCCTGACAAAATACCCACAACAGGTTAAATTAGAAGAAAATGCCACTAAGCGTAATGGTGGTCCTCATCCCTGTAAAAGTGGCTGTTTCCAATACATGATATACACCATAGGGCACCACGTTACTATTACCATTAAAAACAGCATTAGATAGGCTGAAACTGGAGAAATTGGGGACATGAGCAGCTTTAAAATTACAACAGAGCCATTATGAGTCAAATCAGGTGTGCTGCATGATAACAGGGCTCAATGCTATATTACTGAATACATAAAGATGATGGAGTCCTTGACCATTAAAAGCAGATAGGCAATACTCAACCTACTTTATGTTATTCAAAGACAATAATACAGAAATGCAAATGACCACAAAACAGCCACAGTTAATGACACGTGAAACAAATATGCATTCTGTCACATGCAAAAATATAAAGTGACTACTACGACTTGGTTTAGAATGTTCTCTACTGTGTGCCAATACATAGAACATGTTGAAAATCCATCTACCATCATCAGGGGCTTCTCAATTGGGTAGGTGATGGTAATTAAGTTACCACCGTGCTTTACTGCTACCACCAGACACTAAAATCAACATTACAGGACAAACACGCTAATACGGCAGAAAACAACTATCTGATGCAATCTCCTCACAATACTATCTCCAACTTGATTGTTGTGTTGGGTGGTGCAGTTAAATTAACAGCCTCCGCACACACAAATAAACCACCTCCAAGAGGGAGTTTGATGCTGTTAACAGAACATCCCACTGATTGTCTGCCCACAGAATGCCTAGCATGATCATAGGTTTTGAATTAATAACTATTAAGTGGATAGACAGAATTTAACCAAACAATAATGTGACCAGGTTCAATGTGCATAATGCATATGCCTATAGAACTGGGCAGAATGGGATGGCTGTGTAATATAGGCATAATGGTTAGGGACTTGTAATACAGGCCTAATGGTTAGGGACTTGTAATATGGGTCTTAATGTTTAGGGAGATTAGAGTGCTTAAGGCTGCATTTCTTACTCCCACAGGTAATTATGGCTGCAAGGCAATGTAAATGGAATTCAGTCCGGGGACGCACAGGTAACATACATATCAGTTTTATTGTTTTTATGGACGTATTCCCCATTTGTTTTTTCCACAAGTCAGCATTAGGAGTGTAAGACAGAATAAATTTCATAATTTCGCTGAAAAAAGTAAAACAAAGCTGATGTGCGCTCAATGCGGTTTTTTTCCTCACTTTAAAACTGAAAATTATTATTGTACTCATTGAAACCAAAATTTCCATTGTATGTTTACAGTTAAACCAAAAAAAAATTATATATATATATAGGTTAGATTGAATAAATTATTGATATTGAGTCGCTGGCAAATATTTTAGATGATTGATCACTTCAATTTTTTAAACCTGACCCATCATTTCATTTCTTCAGGGTTGAACATAACTTCAAAGTAATACAGCTATTCAGCACAAAAGGAGAGAAATGTGTTCACACTAAGAACTAGAAGTTCCATCATCTACATTGCATGAAGGCATATTGGGCTACATTCAGAGAGTGGATCCACTACAATAGCGGAGTGAGAGACATTTTACAGCAGAATATACCCCCTGGCTCTGAGTGCGGGCCTCCAGGTCAGTAATGCAACCCTGATTATGTAACCCTCAGATAAATGAGCCTTCAAGAAGATCTTACAGCTATTCCTTTATATTTCAGAGCAGTGAAGTGGGCAGTTGGGGGGAGGGGAGGGGGGGGGGTGGGCACTGTTAATATGCGTGGGGGGTTTTCTGTGTACAGGCGGGTTAATTTTGAGTGAGTGGGTGTTACTTGACCTGGACATTGCAAAAAGAGACATATAACCAACAACCAATGTTTACCCAACTGACACAATATCAGTTCTGACTCACTGCAGATGATTATCACCTCCGTTCAGTCATTTTACATTTTATCATGTATTGCCACTTGAATGCTTGGCCAAAAGGTAATGCTCCATGTTTATCCTTAAAAAAAATATAACGTGGCGGTTGGTTCATAATAAATAAATATAATAAATAAATAAATAATCACTTTTAGTGTCTCCAATTAAATATCTGTATAATAATGGAACATCGTTGATCCATAGTACACTAAATTTAACTAAATTGGCCAGCTAACCAGCTGTAGCCCATCTACATTGTTTTCAGTTGCAGAGAACACCTTTTGACCAGGGATTACACTATGCCCATCCCCCCGAGTCCCGTCAGTAGAAGTGAATGAAATGCCTTGATTTTCGAATTGAAATTGCAACCTCATTGACTTTGAGGCGGTAGGACAATGCGTTTCAGTCTCGGTAGCGTAACTGAGGGAGATAAGCTAACCTTGAAAGGAATACAGCGGTAAAAATCCTCTGTCACTTTTTCCTCCAGCAGAGTGGTGTTAGCATTCTTCATCTCCAGGACAATGGTGAAGGTGACGGGTTCCTTGGGTTGATGCAGTTGGGCACATAGTGTCTCTGTTGTGCCCGATACTGTTTGGGAGGTGACCGTGACCAAGTAAATTCTTCAGAGGAAAAACAGAAAGGGGATCAGTGTCCACACACATACTCCAAATGACGGATATGACACATAAACTCAAAGAAGCATAGACTACAGACTCCATTGACGGGGTTGACAAGGCAATGTGCCTGCAGGAAAACCTGGCAGCTTTTACTGTCACTGCCTCTCTCACTCTCTCTCATCCACACACACACACTATCCCTCTCTTACACACACACTCTCTCTCTCTCTCTCTCTCTCTCATCCACACACACACACACACACACACACACTATCCCTCTCTTACACACACACTCACCCTCTCTCTCTCTCTCTCTCTCTCTCTCTCTCTCTCTCTCTCTCTCTGCAGTCTAGGCACACAATGGGACACATGGCCAACAAACTGCCCTGTTTGGCTGCCTGCCCAAAACTCCAATTTAAGACTCAACTATGCGAAATGGGGGACCAATTAATACAGCTCTAAGCTGTGTGTGGGGACTGGTAATGAGCTGCTCTACAGCTCTGTTTACAAAGTTTGAGGAATAATTGCAGGGAACAGAGGTGGAACATACGATGGCGAGAAGGCCAATGCAAACCTGACCGCCAGCACTCAATGCACATCTCAAAATGTAACAGGGAGAAACTCATCTTTGCAGTTTACAAGGCTGGGAAATTTTTTTTTTTTTCCTGCAGCCAAATTGGCTGCAATTTGCCTGCAAAAAGCGTATGCCTGCAAAAGCGTATATTGATTGTATTGATCTCACTTTTGCAATAGATCTTTGCCCTGAAAGAAATCGAGCCATACCAGTTTTTTTCTTTTTCTTTTTTTTTAACAGTTTTTGGGATCCTCATTGACCAACCAAGATACCGATATGGACCACGTCTTCAACTTGAATGTAACTATTTATCACAGGAATGTATACCCATTTGGTTGAATCTAATTTGTATAGACTTCAAAATTTTAGTGATTAAATAATTATTGCTCGTGGATTTTGTTGCACTAGTCTTCAGGTTTACAAAATATCAACTGGTAAATATTACATTGCAGCATGTGTCCCACATTTTGCAAAGGTGATTTGGCAACAACGATCAAGTGCGAGGACACAGTGGGATAGGCTGCAGTAAAAGGAAACCTATCCAAGCGAAAAGTTCAACTCTAAATATTTTGAAGCGCACATCCCAACAGGTTCATTGTAGATAGCATTGCTAAACTGGTATTTAGAGGTCTACAACAGTCTCATTCAAAGAACTGAAACAAGGTTATCATAGTGCAAACGCCCACAATTTGCATTCTGCGTCATTTCAGGCACCGCAGATTCCATGTTGATGGCACAAGATATACTTACGACTCGTTGGCGCTGCCAGAGAAGACTGTCGGTAGAAGTACAGTTGTGAATAACAGGAGCGCAAGCATGTTGTAAGTAAGGTATCGGCGACCCAAGGAGGAGCGGTCTAGTTTGAAAGTAAATGACTTGATTTAGTCTCCGTCCCCCTTGTCTCCCTTACTGTCAGTCAAGGGTGAAAGAATAGTCATAAGAGAGCCGTTTATATTGGACAGCTCCGCACACGTCATTCCTTCATATGCTGCTAAAACCTCCCCTCTCCTCCCTCTACCTCAAAATTCCGGGAAAAGTCTGTCGCCTTTGCGCTCTCTGACCGCGAACCTCCCCCGGTTTTCAGCCTAGGTGGAGGCGAAGCGTGGTTCAGCAAAAAGTATTTGCCGATTAGAAAGTATGTGTTGCATGATCCGTATACGTCCCTCTTGCATGTATGAAAAGTTTTTTTTTCTTTTATAAGTTCTTTTTGATGGTATGTCTCGTTTAATTTCCGTCAATCGGTGTCTACAGGTGAAAATTTGTTCTAGTAGCTACATTTGGCACGTTACAGTGTTTCTTTTACTTCGCAGCTTCCATTTTAATACTTGCATAAAAATACACTTAAACTTCATTACACAACCAACACAAATTATGAACCAAACTTGAAATGCAGCAACATCTGTTTTGTCACTGTCATTGCCTGAGTCCTCAGTTTGATACTTGAGCTTTTTTATTATTCCAGTAAGTCATTTAAGTTTTTTCCCCCTTCCTCATTTCATTTTACAATGGACAACAGAGCGCACACATCCAGATATAGCCCCCTACATCAGATTGCAGTTTCAGAATACCTGGCTAAGGCCAACAATCATTTACTAAATCTTTATCCTCACAGTACGTCTTTGAGCTCAGTTGAACCCAAAATACTGGTTGCCTTTAACTGCTCCTCCTTCAAGCCCCTTTCTACTGGTCATCTACTCATATGTGCTGAAATGTGCAGTGCTCCTCAATGCATTTTACAAGTTTCACAAGTAGGTCTATTGATATATCATTGCTCGCCTTCTATGCCCAGAGACCAATGTTCTATCAAGTCAAACTGAATTTAATTCAGCGCAAATAAACTTTGCAGTAGCCTATATTTTTATTACTGTGAAATTTCCAAGTACTTATGATGATATCCATCCGCAAAATAGGTTTATCCTGGTGAAAGACTACTGTGGCAAGCATGGGAACCCTTTAGAGTCACAGGACTTGTATTTGTAGATTATTTTTTTCAGAGCGCTGTGGTCTGATTTTTTTCTGTTATTTATTTATTTATTTACTGTACAGATGCACTTTGAAGTAATGAGCCATTACAGCGCCCTCCAAAGTGATCTGATTTTAATCTCAGTCGCAAATACAATCTGTTCAAACCGAGAATACAGAGATAATTGGACCTTTTATTGTCCATTTTGACTAAACTGTATAAGAATTCATAGTCTCTGTGGAAAATGTGCAATCTCAATTACACAAGAATTGGAACAGTATGTAAAATGCAAATGAAAACAGAATTAATTGATCCAAAAAATGTGTTTTTCCATGAAATTTACCTGAAAACAGCACAAAGAAAAAAATAAAGTTTCACCAACTGTATTGATTTTCGTAAATAAATGCAAATTCCAAATTTGACAATGAAAACAAGACGCTAAACATTTGGGACAGAGAATTGGAAAGACTTGAAGAGTTTGGAATATTTAGAAAAACTGTCTTTTATAATATTTCCCAGCTAAACTAGCGTTTAGGTAAAAGATGATGATACACATATAAAATGAGCAGTCACAAAAGATACAATTGTTTACCAGCAAGATGGTTCAAGGTTCAGCTCTTTGCCAAAAAAAACTGCATTTATAAAAAGCCAGACGTTTTAAGGCCAATCTCTCCCAAGAGGCAAGTAACTTAGGGATTTCAACAGCCCATAATATAGTGAAAGGATTCTGTGAATCATCATTTGTAAAAGGCGATACTGAATACTAATATTGGATGCAGGTGACAGCCAACTCCTCAGATGACACTGCATTGAGAATCAGCATGCTTCTGTTATGGATATAATCATATGGGCTCATACTGCAAATACTTCAGAAGACCTGTGTCGGTGACCTAAATTTGTCATAGCATTACGACTTTACTTTGCAGAGAGAAAGCCTTGTGTCAACACCATTCAGAAGCGCCACCACCTTTTCTGGCCTCAAGCTCATCTAATTTGAACTACTGCGAGGTGGAGACAAGTGCCGTCATTCGATCAGTTCATTGACATTACATTTCTAAACAGCAATTAGTTTCAAAAATAGTTTTTAAAAAATGCTTGAAGCTGTGTTGACTTTACTTGCCGGAGCTGCAGCCTGAGCTCAAGAAGAATTCCCATTTGCAGGAATGTTTTGCTCTGCCTGTGGCTGCAGCTTGCAAAATCAAGAGGACTTTCAGTATTTTTGAAATTTATTTTAAAGGGCGTAACAAAGACCTTCTAGGTAAATGTGACTCTGCACATGCATAAAAACAGGTTTTTTTATTGTCATTTGTTTGTTTAGATTCTAGAATCATATTTTTAAGAACAAAATTTTCGACATGGCTTCAGAGGGCATCTCCTGAATTTCCAAGTCATTGTAATTGTATTATGTCAAGTTTCACCTTCAAATGTCATCAACAGTCAAGCTGAATGTCACCAAATGAAAGTTCATATGTGACTCCCTCCGTCAGTAACACAAACCTAGACTCCATCTGCAACCTTTTCAGTGACAGAAGTCATTGAATTTTCTCTAGGTCAAGTTAGACCTTCGAAGGTCAATATGAAGGTCACCAAATGAAAGTTCATACATGACTTCCTATACTTATCCAATACAAACCTACACTCAATCTGTAACAATTTTGCTGATATACGTCATTGAAATTTCACTTTATAGTTTGGCCGTTGAAGGTCACTGTAGGTCAAGTTCAAGGTCGCCCAATAAAATATCATTCATGACTTCCTGTATGGCCACAATACAAACCTAAGCTCTATTTGTAATAGTTTTGGTGATAGAAGTCATTGAAATTTCACTATGTGAAGTTTGACCTTCAAAGATCAACAAAGGTCAAGTTCAAGGCCACCAAATGATAGTTCATGTATGACTTCCTATACATCTCCAATACAAACCAAAACTATCTGTAACCATTTTGCTGATATAAGTCATTGAAATTTCACTGTGAAGTTTGGGCATTCAAGGTCACTGAAGGTCTAGTTCAATGTCACCAAATGAAACTTTATACGTGACTTCCCATATGCCCACAATTCAAAACTAAGCTCCATCTATAATAGTTTTGGTGATTGAAGTCATTGAAATTTCACAATGTGAAGTTTGACCTTCAAAGGTTGCCGAAGGTAAGTTCAAGGTCACCAAATGAAAGTTCATACATGACTTCCTATGAGTTTTCAATGCACATACGTTCCCAGCCTTCAATATTTTCAAGCCGAGAAACCTTTGAAAATTGTAACATTCTGCTTGACCTGAAGTTTGACCTTTCAAGGTCATCTGAGGTCAACTTTAACACAGCCAAAATATAGGTCATATATTTCTTCCTATATGTCAGTAATACAAACTTTATCTGTATCCACAACCATTTGGCCTCCACGGGCCATCTTGCATTTTCATAAATTACAGTTCCCCGATAGACCCACTTCCATCGATTTAATCAAAATGGCGCTCGCACTGTACATTGATGGTACCAAAAGAAGTTGATTGCCTGATTTAGAAAAAAAATTATCGCACAGTTTTTGAGAAATATTTTTTTTTAAATTTCTTTGTCCTTTCTTTAACATTGGAGCCAAAATTTCAAGGGCCCATAAAACAGACAAAAATGATTCAATCAAAAATCTGAGAAAAACTTCTGGAGATATGGTATGGTAGTAAGTTAATGGAAATTCACATGAAAATTCATCAGGCCAAAAAAAAAAGATAAAAAATGTTCTGGACGACGGATGCCACACCACGACAACAGCTTATCGGCCCATATGGCCAGTAAGATAATAAAAATGATGCAGTTCACTAACAAAGAATGCTGTAAATCTTCTCCTGATCATTGTGAAAGTCTGATCAGTTCATATAGTAAACATTTTACTGAGGTTATTCCTGTGAAATGAGGTTTTACCACTGATTAAAAGCAAGGGTTTATATACTTTATACGGTCAGACCTGTGCATTATCTGGAAAATATTCACCACAGAAATTTATACAGTACAATTATATGACAGTATTTTTGGTAGATGTGTTTTTTCAAATTCTATTACTTAGAAGATGATCAGAAGTTAGAGGTTTACCATAACAAACGAACACAAAATTTCAGGTAATCCCAAAGGGATTTCTTGCCAGGGTATGCAGTGCATCCTACAAAACCAACCATGCGTGTTGTAAATCTGACTGCCCATAACAATGAAGAGAAGATAACTGAGGTGGGGTTTGATATTTAAGGGAAAAAGGAAAGAGAGTCTGCATTCCTGGCTGATTAGGGGAGGTAGATTTTGTAAAGAAAAGTAAGAGGACCAAGCTCTAAGCCCTGAGGTACGCTTGTGAAAAGTGAAGGGAGGAGGAGATGTGGAGTGTGGTAAAATACTGGAATTACAAGAAAAGTTACTGAAGAATTGTTATCCACCTATTGCTTCTTACGATTGCCTCTTTATGCATTACGCAAAATGCAAATAATTTTTCACGTAAACCTAGATAGTGTGGTGCAATCAATTGATTTATAGAAACCATTTATCTCAAAAAATGACTTGTCAAAATGTACACTTTACTCTCTGTAAGGACTCTCCACACAATGCAATTAAGTTGGCTTACACTATTTTTTCTTTTTTTTTGAGGCAATGCGCTTCCACAAAACAATTTAGTTTGCCGCACTATCTGGGTTTACAGTGCATATGGAAGAATGACATTCAACCAAACTGCCTCATATTGTGATACCGTAGAAGCACGGTACTATAACAGTGGTTTACATCAGATGAAACAAAGAAAAAGCATTAAGCAGCACAAAGAACATCTCTGTAAACAATTCTATGTCCATATATCAGTTGATGTTGAGGGTGTGTGTTGAGTTTTCAAAGCTCCCCCCATCAGGGATTAACAGGGTCATATTAAGGGGTGTGATGATGGGGAAGTGAGAGAGAGGGAAAGCAAGCCTTTCTGCCGCCGACTCAGAAGTACCCATGAAAAGAATTTCCCGAAGGATATAGAAAAATCTCTCCCCTTGTGCTACTGGTCCTACATTCCAAAGGTCTAAAAGGACAGGTTACTACATTTTGAAATATGGTTTGGAGATCAACATTAAAAACTGTCCCAAAAGCATAGTTGCCAAATAAATTAGGAGAAGCGGTAGCGCAGTGGTCAGTGGTTACGATCTTGACTTAAGATCGTAAGATCCTGAGTTCAAGCCTCGGCCACAGCTTTCGCGGTGTGTTCTTGGGCAAAACACTTTACTCCAACACTCCACGCCTCACTCCACCCAGGTGTATAAATGGGTACCAGCAAATAGGCAGGGACACTTGTCTAAGAGCTGGGGGGGAATACCTGCGATGGACTGGCATCCCATCCAAGGGGAGTAGCAATACTCCGAGTCGCTTCATGCCTTGGAAACCGGGGTTAAGCACCGGCCCGAAGGGCCACTAGGCTCGTACAGGCTTACTTACTTCTTCAAATAAGTTTGCAACTTTTATAGTTCGTCCATTCACAGTCAATGGGCCCAACTACGTAAGTTAGCATCTGTGATTTTGGGAAACGCACCCAGAGGTGTAAAATCCAGGCGTCAGAATGTAAAAGTCCTGCCAGGTTTTTCTCCCTCCCGCAGAATGAGCTGATCACTCATATTGGCTCTATCTCCTGTCCAAAGTAAATCCAGGTGATTGGAATAAAGTTCTGGGGAGGATTTTTACTTTCTGAACCCTCCCTTTACCTGGGAGTCAGGTGTAAGAAAGTCTAGCCAGTCAGAGGCAGTAATGGTTCAATATTTGCCAGGAGGGAAAAGAAACGAGGGCTGGATTTGGATTTAAGGGCCAGATGTGGGGAGCCCCGTTCTTACTTTATGTGTAATTTTATCATGAAAACAGCTGTATTTCTCTTAAGTGTTCAGTGCTCAATGATGCTGAGGCAACAGATGTCATAACCAGAGACTAGGACTGTTTTCACTCTTGAAATGTTGTCTCACAAACCTACGCCACTCAGAACAGATTTCTGACCATGGATTTCTGAGGGAAGCTGAAACATCATTACCAGTAGAGATTGGACAGAAGTATTGCACCCAGCGAAATCAACATGACTCAGCTCATGATCATGGTATTTGGTAAACTGAAAAAAAAGGTTGGAGAGGAAAACAGGGCAGCATTTCCAGGAGGTGAAAGGGAGGCATTGGTGGGAAGGGGCGCGGAGATGAGGAGAAGAGAGGCCTCTGGAGAGGGAGGGGCAGAGACGTGTGGAGGGTTAAGGGCAGATGGAGACCCAGGCAGAGATTAAATCAGCCTCTTTACTGACAGAATGGCAGCTCATGATGGGAGGAATGAGCCTGTCAGAGGACACAGGCATTTCTTTCAGAGATTCAGTGAACAGACTGTAATATGAAGCGGCCTCTTATTACTCTGGAAAAAAAGGTGAAATTAGTTCTACTCTATTGTTTTAAGTAGCTTTCTAATTAAATTCTGGGATTTTGGCTGGTTTAATTAGTCAAATTAACTTGAAGGTCCTTCACTCGGCTGTGTGGAGCTGATTTACTATTTTCAGGATACTTTTACTTGTAGATACTATATTATCTGAGGCCTAACAGTAGTAGCTTTGACAAAAAATTATTTTACAAGTATGCTTGCATTTGCCTCCATAAAAAGTAATGGAATTTGTGTGCTATATCAATTGTTTGCAATGTGGGCGACATTTTTTTCCAACAGGGAAAATAGCTAATATTGCCTTCAACACTTACAGAAAAGCCGGGTGAGGGGTATTTTAGAAAAAGCATGGTTGAGAAGAGATATGGCCAGAAAGAGGGGTGATGAATTGTCAAATATTCAATACTCGCTGTTCCAGTTTCTTATCAGTTTCAAATCCAAAGAATGCGGTACAATAGAGGAAAATACCGCCAAATCCTGTTTGAAGTGGGTGGATGAGGAGCGAGATTCTCTGGCCATAAAAACTTCATTAAGAGCCAGAGCCTTGGAAAATTTCCAGCTGAGGGTGACTTGTAAGCAGGTCTGAAATTCTGGCCAAGCCTGATTCGCTGGTGGGGGCTGTGAACGTCTATGTACATGTAAGGGATAACCTTGGGGTCACCACATTCGTTCTTATGCCAGACTGCTCGTCAGCAAAGCGATAAAGTTGTTTTGCCCAGCCATATGATAGACATGTTTGGTAAAGAATTGATTCACTGAGAACAAGAAGAATATCTGCATGCTGGAGACAGGGTAGAATGTGACAAGTCTTTAATTTTGACATGAAGCACAATGAATTAATATATCAAAGCTTGAGGCTTTTTTACAAGTGAAAGTACAATGCTGATTTGCTGTTCATTCTATCTCTGCTGTATGTAATAAAGAATGGCTTATCACAGTGGTCCCATCCTTGAAAACTGCACTTCATGATTTTTCCTCCATGCTGTACAAATGAGAGGATACTTATATTTCAAAAGTATGTGTGTGTGTGTGTGTGTGTGTGTGTGTGTGTGTGTGTGTGCGCGCGTGTGTGTGCTGCATTATTGCAGCAATTTAATATGTTTCAGGCAGCAATATATTATTTTAAACGTAACTGACGAAGAGGGTAGCCTGTCATTTCCCAAAAAATTATGTCAGAGGACGTATCCCTTGGTGGGAAAAAAATGTTACTGTATTTCAGAAGGGCCAAATTATTGGCCTGCATTAAGAAAAGCAAACAATAAATTAAAATAAAAAAAACAAGCATGATGAATCATTTTCACGATATTGGCCACCAAAAAGTCCTGACCTTACTGTACCTGCACTGAAAGTTATTGACTATCCCATTCTCAAGACAAGATCTCGAGCCAAAAATAAATGTAACTCTAATTGAAAATCAATGATCTGATGTTGTATACGGTTGTCAAAACAGTGACTCTACGAATTTGCAGTATAATTACAGCTACAGGGGTTCCAATGAAATATTTGAGAGCATGATTTTTATTTTTTTTTTTTGGACAGGCAGCATATTTTACATAATTCTCCATTCCATAAACATAGGACATTTGTAATCACCTCAGAATTCTGTCTGAATTTGGTGATGTGCAGATACACGCATTCCCCATTGAGAGAGAGAGAGAGAGAGAGAGAGAGAGAGAGAGAGAGAGCAAACAAGAATAAATGAATTTCTCTTTAAAGGAAAATTTGAAACTAAATGATCATAAAATATTTTTACTGTATGACTGCATAAAGTAATTGTTAACTGCCAGCTAGAGTAATTTGTTCAACCAGGATGGAGGGAGATTTGCCAAAGTGAAAATGTTTTGAACTAATTTCAGTCATAACATTCCCGCACTCCATGCTGGCAAGCATCTCACCGAAAAGAGGCTGGATTTTAATGCACGCGGTCAGCATGCGACACCTAGTGCTACGAGTCTCTGCTCTGTTACAAACAGTAAGTGCCGGATGCGTTTACTATGCAATTCTCAAAGCTCCCAATAGAGGGCAGCATCCTCTCCCTCTTAAGACTTGGGACGACTTCATCCGGCAAAACATTGCGGAGTTCTGGATAGGCAGAGATATGCAGACCTTATTATGCTTAGTAGCCCAACGGATAACACTGCTGCCTGACAGCAAGGAAGTCTAGGCTCAAAACAACTCGATAATTCTGTGTTTTCCCCATGAATGTGTAAGTTGATTCAAGGTTTCCTCCATCAGTCCAAAGACATGAATTTCAGGTTAATTTTAGACTCAAAATGTCCCAAAGATGGTAGTGTGAGTGAATGCTACCAGGGCACTGTAAAGGATTGGCAAACAGTCAAGGGTTTATTCCTACCTCTCACTCAATCCATCACACTCCATAATAGTATTGGGTACAGTTCACACACAGCCTCAGACAGGAATCAGCAGATGAGAGGAACATACAGTACCATTCAAAAGTTTGGATACATTCACAGCTCTATGTTTCACACAGTGCTATGTTTTTAGAGAAATTTTAATGGCTTAAAATCTCTATTTAATCTCAAATGGAATCTGGTGAGAGGTAAACAGTCAGAAGTTAAAAGAGAATAATTTACTTGTTTCAGTAGTGTCCAAAATTTTGGAATTCTCAAAGAAGCCATATTTTGCAAAGTAAGCAGACAAACAAGCTCTTTCCATTTTCTAAAGGCCAAATTAAAGACGAGCTGTTTTGGAACTTATTGGGCAAAAAAAGTCAATGAAAAGCCAACCACAAGTG